>CAKAOH010038127.1:21680-39809 GCA_916701665.1 Sebastiscus tertius
CCCCCCCCCCCCCCCCCCCCCCCCCCCCCCCCCCCCCCCCCCCCCCCCCCCCCCCCCCCCCCCCCCCCCCCCCCCCCCCCCCCCCCCCCCCCTCTCCAGCGATCTCTGATTTACTTAAAGAAAAGAAAAGAAAAAATAATATTTCAATTTCTTTCCCCCTGAAGGAGGCATTCAGTCTGATGTGATAACGAGCAGGACGGGAAGAAACGCTGAGAAGAGACGCGCTCTGAGAGCGTCACGTTCACCACTAAATATCATTTAAAGGACCGTACCACAGGTTTTAGTGTTTCAGTGCGATGGCTTTATCACTTCCTCCCAGGCAGGTTCACTAACTTCCTACAAAAACGACTTACTGATCCATCACAGTCATTTAGTCTCCTTTATATATATATATCTATATCTATATAGATATAGATATATATAGATATATATATATATATATACATATATATATATATATGTCTTCTATTATAATTATCTTTATCTGAATGTTCACAGATGCCCAATCATCTGAGATTTGAGAGCACAATATGGCGTACACATTGACATCATTGAAGACCGGAGAGAGGGTCAAGGATACGACATACTAGAATGAACAAACAGCATATTGATGATTCCTGTAGAGGCCTCGTCATTGGTGAAGCTGAAGAGTGACTCTACTGGAAAGGTCACGGGGTCATTCAAATCAATCTTTGGGAAGTGTGAAGGCCACTTTCATGGTCTTTATTTTTTCAATATTTCTTGTGTGCAAATGAAAATGAGTTACGTTCAAGTCTATTTTATTACACCCATGAATTTAAGTCAACTAACAAGCTCCCTTTCCTTACAAATTAAAAACTGCAATATTCCAATACTATTCCAATACAGTTCAATACTTCTGCAGCTACAGCCTTCTTTTTTTCTAGAAAGTCTAGTAGCTTATGGTGGAAGCAGAAGATATATTGCTGTTTAACTAACCAACGTATTCTCATATAACGGTTCGTATGATATTATACGTAAAAGTTATTCCTCCTTATTCATTCGTTTTCCTACGAATGTCCAGCAACGCGTGACAATTTCTGCTCGTTACATGCACACAGTCTTTTCAAAATAAACTTCCGTCTTCACAGGAAACAACTTAGTTAGATTCAGGAAAAGCTTGTGGTTTGGGTTCAATAACTGGAGAGGTGGCGTTACGTAAGTACTTAATATATAAATCAAGTAAATAAATCAAGGTTGACTTCTGGTTTCAGACGGGATGCTAACGGTGGCAAAAGTCCGGTACTTTTAGACCCGCCCATCAGTACACGGTGTTCGCCGCACTTTACACTTCCTGCTTCACGATTACGTGAATTACACACAAATTGATTTTGTGGGATATATTCGAATTACTGTGCATTACTTTTCGAAAGTATAGCTACAAACGGTGTATGAGACCAGCCTGAACTAACATAGTCAGTTTACTGACCTCCCTCACTCTTCTGGTCTTGTGCTATCTCTTCGTGGCCACAGAGCTTTTCAGCAGGGGGTCGGTGTCTTTATCCAAACTGATTCATTCAAATCCAGAAGTAAAAATCAGCCGGTGCTCCTGTCACCTAAGACATGTGCTTTTGTTTGCTGTTCTGGTTTTGAGATTCAGCTGCGTATTGATAGAAGATGCACAGAAAAGCTCTTTTCAGTCATTAACATTGAATGCAAAATGTTTCAGCTCAACATCTGCACGCACATACTGTGAAGGGAAACAAGCAGCGGAGGTCAAGATATTCTGACGTTTAGTCCCTATAACCTTCATCTCACATTTCCCATAATACACCTGGATCTTTTCTCAGACTTCTTCTGTCTGGTAAACAACCTCCACTTCCAAACTTCACACCTCCAGTTTGTAACGCAGCCTTTCAGATCCGTCAATATGACATCATCAGGCTTATTTTCTCATTCCTGACCAAACTTCCACAGAAGGCAGTAGTACTGAAGTAGTACTCATTTATTAGTTTATAAACCAACTTCCCAGCATGCACTGTGTTTGGGTTAATTGATCCTGGGTGAGCTAGAAGCGAGTTTCTATCAGATGCATTAGCACGAAGCGCTGGGAAACATGATCCTGGAAACCAGAAATACTGGGCCAAATACCAAAATGCCAATGAGCATAAGCCCAGCCAGCAAACTGTGTGTGTGTGTGTGTGTGTGTGTGTGTGTGTGTGTGTGTGCGTGTGTGCGTGCGTGCGTGCGTGCGTGTGTGTGCAGAACAAGGAGGTCGATGTCTGAACAAGGCTGTACTCTGATTAAGAGCTGGATTTCAGAAGCTTTGACAGTAAACTTTGTCCTCGAGTGTTTGCCTGCGACGGCTCCAGAGCGGGGAGGTTGTTGGGGCTCCTCCAGGGTCCCGCAGGCGGAGAAATGAAGCGCACCCTTGGCCGAGCACTGATTAGTATTTGGCGATGGCTATCTCCCCGGGGCCGTTTAGACGGCTGACCTAGTTCAGCGTTGACGGCCGACTGAGACGTTCGGTCCTCCGGCCTTAAAAAAGTCTCTGTCTTAGTCGGACAGCGTCGCCGCCGCCCATCCTTCCTCAAAAACATCTCAGTTCTCCGAGACAAACCCAGCAGCTGGAGCCGAGAGGCCGTGTGCTTTAGAGAGTGTGAGGTCAGCGCTATAATACTATTTGCAGCTCCTTGGCAGCACTCTCTGTTTGTGCTTTTGACAAATGATGATGTACTTTCACCTTTGATTTTCCTCTGAAATTGCTTTTTGGTAATTTGGGGGCCGAAAGCGGCTCAACGTTCTGTGAGCGTATTTATGGATGGAGAGCCGGACATTCAGAGCTCAGACGGCAAGAATAATGTCCATCTTGAGACAGCTAATAAACAAGGAGTATAATAGAACGCATGTGGTAATTGAAAATTATCAAATAAATAAGAATAAAGTAACAACATGCAGTGAATTAATCCTCCCCGTGTGTCTGCTTTATTAAAACCACACAAATCACGTGAATGCACGATGTACCGCCACTTCAGCATTTAGAGATGAGATACGACTCTTTTAAATAAAGTGTGTTGTGATTAAACGCCATGAAAATACATATTTATATCTCCACCTGCCACTGGCTGTAGTCATCACCAACACAAGCAATCACAAGTCTTTACTGACGACTCAGCTTCTATACTCTCTGGTACTCTACGGTACATGTCATGGCCGAAGGCTCCACTGTGGTCAGAGAGCCTCCTGCAGTGGATATCAGGAGTATTTTAGAGCCAGATTCACTTTCAAGAGGTAGAAAACCCATTTGGCACACTTTGGGTATCCCAGTGGTCCAGATGGAGAGTCCTCCTGGTCCTATCCTGACTAGAACCTTTGTAGAATCTATGTGCTTTGTGTTATTTCTATCTGCTTTGGCTCAGTTGTAGTGGAGGAGTTGCTGAGTGAATTCAGAGGCGTCTCTGTGCACGGCATCGTTGCTATAATGCTGTTATCCACTGTCTGGTCTAGAAAACATTTTAGGCCAGGATTAAAATTGACATTTTTCCTGTGGTTCATCCCAGTTTACTCAGACATAGTAACAGTCACCATGTTACTGACACTGGGGATGAATTCTCTGAGGTCTCACCTCTCCATAGAGACCAGGATCATGCAGATAGACCTGCTGGTTGTGGAGCTATTCTTC
This sequence comes from Sebastiscus tertius, assembly GCA_916701665.1. NCBI lineage: Eukaryota > Metazoa > Chordata > Actinopteri > Perciformes > Sebastidae > Sebastiscus > Sebastiscus tertius. The sequence goes on from CAKAOH010038127.1 coordinate 25,321, forward strand.
ATTTATTGTGGGTCTGTCTGTCTAGGAGAAGCACACCTTCCAGCACCTATAGAGCTGTAGAGGTATATTATTAGATTATTTGCTGGCAGATGTTTCACTACAGTCGCTAGACTTGATGATGTCTGATCTAAAATAAATGTTGGATATGAATATGGATGTCTTGTTAGGACTGACATGTTTGCAATATGTCTGTTACTGTATCATCAGACGGGATCCTGCTCGTCCGTGCGACTGCAGCGCTTCGTGTTAGTCTCCATATGCTCCTCCTGCTCCTCCCGCTCCTCCCGCTCCTCGTGCTCCTCGTGCGTGGCTCTGATGTGACCGTGCTTGAATGCCTCATTAGCTTTAATACAATTGCCTCTGTTAGCATTGTTCTCCCATTGTGGGTTTCTCAGCTCGTCCCTGAGCGCACGCCACACACAAGACTCCCTCGCCTCTGGGGTTTCTGGGTAACGTTCCAGTCGGGGTGGAAAGCGTGCGTCTGATTGGCTGAATCCTCTAGTCTGTGGAGCTGCAGTGAGGGTAGTCACGTCACGTCACATGTAGGTAGATAGCTTATGATGCTGCGGCCTCGTCTCCTGATCTGCTTTATAACACATCTGGAAGTATGGAGGGTTTGTGATGACATAAAGAAGAGTTCACATATTATACATGTCCACACATTTGAATGGCTGATTGTAGACTAATGCGGCTGTTTTTAAGCAATTAAAGAGATAAAAAAAACATTTATTCTCCACCAAGATAACCCTGTACTCGGCACCGGACCATAACGTATGGAGATAAACAAGGAAATACATTTTTCTTTTATTACTTTTTCCTGCACTTATATAATTCAAACCAACCGAGTACATTGAATATGATCATACATGTTTTTATTGTGCCCTCCATACTAATGATCCTTTATTAACTAATTATAACTATATATTAAAATATGACATAATCTCCTATAAATTAGAATCATTTTTTTCGCTGGAGAGGAGTCAGTGGTAGGACAAAAAGTTTGACAAAGTTCTTATTACATAAAGCTGCAACGGTTCGTATGAATGTCCAGCAACACGTGTCAATGTCCGCTCGTTACATGCATACAGTCCTTTCAAATTAAACTTCCATCTTCACAGGAAGCAACTTAGTTTGGTTCAGGACAATATGGTGGTTATGCTTAAAACAACTCACAAATAAATCAACGTTGACTTCTGGTTTCACACGGGACATGAACGTTGGTCTCCTGGTGGAAGTCTGGTGTCTTTAGACCCACCCCGACCTCTTCGCTCTGTGGCGTTTTGTTGCTCTTTATACTTCCTGATTCACGATTACGTGAATTACACACTAATTGATTTGGTGGGATAGACACAGATTACAGAGTATGAGACCAGCCTGAATAGACTGCATTGCTTTGAGTACGCAGTCATAAGTGAAGTTGATCCAGATGAATATGTAGTATTAAAGTGGGACGGACAAAAACAGGTTGTGGTTCAGTTGGACCGATCTCCACCACAGCTAGGCTTTAGTCCTCTGCTAAGTGACAGAGCATCAGCCCCCGTACGTTCAGCTGTACACAATACTTAAAGTACTTTAGGTACATCCTGACAGGATTTGGGTACCTGTTCCTCCCCGGCTGGTTCTGTTGTCAGAGCGTTTCAACCTGGACGCCGGTTATGTTTATTCACGGTTGTACAAAGTCTGCAGAACTGTGCATTCATGTAGGGCATCCTCTCATCATATTTACCCAGGCTGTGTTTGTTAACAGTGCTAAGCTAACAACACACGATAAGATAACACACACACACACACATTCCAGTCCCACTGAGTCCATCAGTCGGATCAGACGCCGCAACAACAAAACGCACAGAGATGGAAACAAACATGGATTACCTTTCTGAGGCAGCTCTCTGTCTCTCTATCCTCTGATAGAAACACACTCCACTGTGCTGCAGTCTGCATCCCTTCTCACAGTGCTGGAGAGCACTTTTCACTATTTCCATTATTTCTGCAGCACTGAGTATCACAAACTAAGTAGTGCGACACTTTGCACTCTGTGGTTGGTCAGATTTTCCTTGATTAGTGATTTCCTGAGGTGGACTTCTCTTAATTATTCAGTCCATAAATATGTTTAAAGAAAAAAAATCAATTTCAGAGTTATTTCTGTAAGATAACTAACAACAACTTGTATAGTAGCGCACACTTTCTTAATCCCGCCTACAAAACTCAGATTGGCTCAGTAGTTTCTCCGACCGTTGATGCAGCTTATTCACACGAAAAGGTGAATAAATGGCCCGATAATGTGCAAGGCGTTTAGCGTGCAATAAGTATGACTTTTTTTATTTCCGTGTTATTTGCATGTATCCTGTGAGGAATATAATAATATAATAATAATATAATATAATGTACTATATAAATGTTACAGTAAGACGTTTTATCATTTTTGTGGAAATCACACTTCAGAATGTCTCTCACTAATATCTGTTATGTAAACTATCTAAATCCATTAAAAAGCTCCTCAAAAGGCAGACACTATAATAGCATAACAAGTTTGATCTTATGAATCATGCTTAACGAGCACCACATTCACTAAAGGAAAAAGAAAAGGAATGTTTGTGCGAGTTGAAGGACGTTAGTTGAATGTGAATAAAGGACATCAACAGGTGTGGTGTGATGGAGTCGGCCTTCAACCAGAGACACATCACACACCTGCAAGACATCAACCAAGACAACACACTCTGCTCACGACGCCACAGGGGACCATTGTTCTCATCAACAATCATCCTCTTAATACTTCAGCAACACTGACCTTCAAATCTCTGAATTTTGACTTTATTTATTTATTTATAATTATGAGATGAACTCACATTTACTGAAATTGCTAAATTACATTTTCAAGATAAAAAATTCTAAGAAAAATCGCTGCTAATGGCCGTCGTGTGAGAGACAGGTGAAGTGAATAACGTTGATTATCTGGTTACCATGGCACCTGGCAGTGTGGGGGGGGAGGGGGGGAAATATGAGACAGCAAGTGAACATTTTGAACTTTGTGTTGGAAGCAGAAGAAATGGGCCAGCGTGAGGATGTGAGCGACTTTGACAACAAGGGCCAGATAGTGCTGGCTAGACAACCGGGTCAGAGCATCTCCACAACTGCAGCTCTTGTGGGAACCACCTTCTTGAAAAGGTCGGTGTTGTGATATTTGATCATATCCAAAAAGCTGCTGATATCCAAGTCTTTCTTAATGTTTAACAGGAGGTGTGTCTTTCTTAATGTTTAACAGGAGGTGTGTCTTTCTTAATGTTTAACAGGAGGTGTGTCTTTCTTAATGTTTAACAGGAGGTGTGTTTCCCCTTCTTTTCTTTTGGGCATGGATCTCTGCAAACTGTCTTGTAGTTGGTTTGTGTTGAACACCCAGAGAGCTGGAGGTCGTGTGTCACAAACAGTAAAAACCCTGACTGAGACTCATATCGTGAATGTGTTGTATACATGTCCAAAGAATGCTCCTGAAACCTGAATAATATCATCAGATCACACGCGTCTTCATCACAAAATGCTGCTTTCGGAAAAACAAGTCCTGATTTGGAATATCCAAACACACACATTAGGAATCACGGTGGGATATTAGTGTGCATGTGAGCGTAGTCAGTGTGAGTGAGTGTGGGTAGCAGGTGGTGCGGTGGGTGTCCCGGTGTTGTTGGCTGGCCTCGGCCTCCCCCTTCGCCCAGGTTCATCTCTGGAGTCGGTCGGGGTCAGGCAGGTTTAATCACACCCAGCTGGGTTCACTGGCTGAAGCTCCGAGTCGTCCTCCTCTGGACGTCAGGACAGTTTAGAGTCGGATCAGAGTGAAACACCATTCAGATGCTCAGATGCTGCGAGAGAACAAACTTCTGGTTGCAATGTTTGCACAGAACATTAACCCCTTCATGGACCCACCTTTACTGAAACAAAAAGATTGTTTAGCTCTGGTGATGATGTGGACATAAAGCTGGATGTATGATATTGTTTGGACAACAATAGTAAGGACAGGAGAGGTTATAGCACTCAAGGATGATAATGGATTAGAGCTATACGACAGGTGTGTTACAGGGCTGTCAAAGTTAACAGGATAATAACATGTTAACGCAAATTAGTTTTAATGCCACTCATTTCTGTAATGCATTAATGCAACTCGTGATGACGATGTGATGATGAGACAGACAAATCTCATTTTAGTGCCAGAATGTTCAGAAGATATATGGCTTGAGAGAAATGGGTCCAATATTTACTTTGGTGACTATGAATCAGTCATCATCTGTGTTCACATTCGAGAGGGGGGCAGTGGAGAAACCCATGTGACACAGAAACAGGAAAGTGACTCTCTCTGAACTGTCTCTGATTTAACTCTCCAGAAAACAACGTGTATCGTTGACTAATACTTGTGTTTGTGTGATACGATACAACCCTCTGCAACACCTTCCTAGAACTAAAGACTGACTTTATCCACTGAAGAACTCTTCCTAGATACTCCAATACACACTTCCTTCAGACTAAGCCGACTGTAGAGAGCACAGAGGCTCTAAAAGGTGTGCACAGGTAGATGGGATGAGGCTGGTAACCTGAGGTAGTGTGGTAATGAACTGTGGTGATCAGGTCACACAGCATTCCCACGCCACTTATTGCTTGTCGGCATGTCAACGCTTGTCAGCTAGCAATTAGCTTGCTCATTAGCAAACACTGTGTAAATAAGGAACCTATTCATTTTTTTCCACTGTGATGCCATACAGCTGTGGTTTTCAATTGATTGGCTTCCGTGAAGTGGGGTGAACTGTGCTTCATGTTGCACCACATTCAAGATGGTCTTCACCCTTAAGGCCCTGACGCACCGAGTTGGCGGTCAACCGGTGGCCAGTTTGTGGCCGTCGGTGAGCGTCTGTCGGGCTACTTTTTGCAGTGTGTACCGCACCGTTGGCTCTGGTCTGCCCGTGTCAGAGGTTTCGAGGATATTTTTACAACCAAATGGCCGTCTGGAATGAAGCTGAGTGAGAGTGAGAGCGGTGTGAAAACGGTCAGCAGACGCCGCTTTTTGTTTCATGTACGTATCATAACAACGGCTCGTATATCCGTCATCCTCGGCACCATGGACAGCACTGGATGAAGGACACACACAGATCACCTGTGACAGGACCAGCTTTGTCTTATCTGAGTTTAGATAGAAAAGAAATGACTTGACACAGACTAATATGAATGTTGCTGGATGCATCTTTGTGTGTGTGTGTGTGTGTGTGTGTGTGTGTGTAGTGGTGGGGGGGCTCGTTACGTAACTCTGCCAATCACTGCACCACGCAGCGCGGTGATCAATTCAACACCTCCCCTCAATTATTCCACCCGCCTCCGTCGCAGCAGGTCTCAGTGAGAGCACGTCATCAGGCCTCCCACCGCCGCCGCTCCCTCTCCACGCTGCCACGCTGCCACGCGGTCATTAACCCGGTTTCTGAACCGGAAAACGGCGGCGTGGGACAGAGAGGGGGAGGGGAAGACCCTTAGCGCCCCGGGGATCCTGTTTCCGGTCTCCTACCCATCGACGTCCCCCCACCCCCCGGGGTCGCCTCCCCAGGCCCAATCACAGCCTCCTGAATAATTCAGCGTGTTCATCAGCAGTAATCTGATTATTCAGCGGCTACTGAGATATGAATAATGAAGGAGCGGAGCGGCGGCCATTTCCATATTATTCTACCTCTGTCTCTGTCTGAGTTTGCCAACCGATGAGGACCGATGGACAAACAGACACGTGGACACACTGACGAGGAAGTTTCCTCTTTGTCCTCCAAAAGACATACTTCTACTGTGGACATCCTGAGGACAGATGTTCCTGATGGGACTCCTTTACTTCCAGTGGGAGTAAGTCTTGACGCTGCGCTGACATTTTACATCTCCCAACTTTTAGCTTCAATTTTTTACCAGTTTCATGTTCAGAAATCTCTTTTCTCTGCGGCTGCTTCCCTCACAACAAATAATTATACTTCAAGTTTATTTTACGAACTAAACTGAAGTATAGTTCGAGTATATTCACAAGTATACTTTATGTTATAAGTATACTAATAGAAATGTGACCGTCAACTTGGAAATGTACTTGTAAGTGTACTACTTCAATACTTCTTGGGACTAAATTGGCCCACTTTAGTTTATTAAAGTAAACTTTCAGTACACAACTAGTTTACTTCCAAGTTGTATTTTGTACTGCAACTATACTATGAACTATACTACAAGTGAACTTATAGCCCTTGTAGCCCACGTTTTATGAAAGTACACTTTAATGTGTACTCTCAGTAAACTACTAGTTTAATCGTTTTTACCGCAAGTATACTTGTAAGTATTTTTAAGTGAACTTAAAGTACTTAGCCAAATATACTTATACTTTTCAGTATAAGCCAAGTATACTTGGAATTTTCTGAATACTTTTCGGTGTAAGCTAAGAATACTTAAATATAATTGTGTTAAGTGTATCTCTGATAAGTACATGAAAAGTAAACTGAAAGTATACTCTCCTATTTGAAGTTTAAAGCAGTATACTAAGAGCACACTTGAATAAAGTTCTTTTTTGTAAAGGTTTGTTTGTGTTTTTAATAAAAGTGGATTTGAGAAGTTGAATAATGTCGCTGTTGACATTTTGATATATTGATTTTGTTTTGAACATAAACAGTTACACAAATACAAAGTAACGTCAAACCAAAATCATTCTTTTGTTTTCTTTAGTAGAGTGTAAAATGATTTGTAAGCTTACACGTACAAAAGCCACTAATATTACCTGATAATAAAGACATAATAAAAAACAGAATCATCGCTAGTCACATTTATTAGCATTCATACGTTGAGCCATGCCAACACCTGGTCACCATGTGTTGCAGAACAGGACATGTTACACATTCCACCACATCCCTGATGTGTAATGTGTTTCTTTCTCGTTTAATGTAGCTCGTTCAGCAGCTTCACTCTGCTTCCATCTTTATCTCTTCATCCTCTTCCTTATGTTTGTGTTTCCCTCCCTCCCTTCCATCACTTTGTCTAATCTCTTCCTGTACACACACCTTATTCTTTCACTCCCTCTCTCCTCCTTCTCCTGCCTCCTCCGTCGGTCTGCGACCTCTCTCTCCCTCGTTAACATTCAAAACAGCATCAGAATAATTCCCATTGAAATAATTGATTTTTTTTGTCTGCTGGACGGCTCAATAAATAATGGATGGCTTCATCATCGGGGACTCTCAGACCCTAGAGGCTGAGTGACGGCTGGTACTAATAAACACACACACACACACATACCTGCACTAGTTGGCAGGATGGGGTTGTGTATTTCCATATGATGCAGATGGTGGAGATGAAGAGAGGACGTGACATCATGGACAACATGTGGAGAAACCTGCAGAATGGACCGCTGAGAGTGAAGTGATGCTCTGATTGTGATTACAGGTCGGCTTGTTAAATGTCAATTACTTTAATTTGTTTACTTTAGCTTCGTTTAGCTTGAAACTGACATTTGTAACGTTCTTCACTAATAAAACTCCAACAAGAGTGAGATAATCTCACTTGCAACCATTCCAATCAAAAGTAATGTCGGTTCATAAAGGTTATTTGCTTGTGTAGCTCGGAAGCTGAAAGGTTTAAACACCGAGAAGCACGAGTTGATTACATCAGAATGTATCGCCTACCTCCACATCCAGCAGACACACAACCGCTGGTGTGTGTGTCCACATGATGGATGTACATCTAAAGTCCAAATCCAGATGAGCTATCAAAGTCCAGCCATTTATGAATGCTTGAAATGAATTGATGCAGGCGATTATTCAAGTACCACGAACAAAAGACATAAAGGAGCAGGGAAGAGTGAATCATGCCTCCATCAGCTGAGATCACACTAAATGAGAGGAGTTGATCTACAGACAGAATACCTGAATACCTGCATCATATTCTATCATAGTTTTAGATTTTCAATTGTCACCTGTTGCCTGAATTGTGTGTTTTCCTTTAAATAAATAAAAACATTTACACCATAAATTAGTTCATAAAAGGTCACCAGAATGCAGGAAAAGAAGTGTTTGACGTTTCCTACATCCTTACATCCCTACAAGCCCCAACGTCCCTCATGAAGAAGTAGTACACTTCCAGTTTATTTGATTAAGTAAAGCTCAAGTATATTTCCCAAGTATACTTTATATAGTAAGCATACTAATATCAGAGTACTAGTAGTATACTTTATATAGTAAGCATACTAATGTCAGAGTACTAGTAGTATACTTTATATAGTAAGCATACTAATATCAGAGTACTAGTAGTATACTTTATATAGTAAGCATACTAATATCAGAGTACTAGTAGTATACTTTATATAGTAAGCATACTAATATCAGAGTACTAGTAGTGTACTTTATAAGTGTACCACTTCAATACTTCTCGGGACTAAATTGGCCCACTTTTTGGTTAATACTTTTAATGTACTTTAAGTGTAAGGATAGTAAACTTTGAGTAGACAACTAGTTTACATCTAAGTTGTATTTTGTACTTAATCAATGATTTATGCATTACATAAAGAGACTTTTTCTTTTTAACTTGATATTTTGTGAAGAGATTAATAGGCTCCTCTATCAAAACGTAAGCATAAACCAAGTACACTTGGACCTTTCTGTATTCTTGTCATATGCAGGCCTTGTTAAGTTTATCTCTGATAAGTACACAAAAAGTAAACTGAAAGGATATTCTCTTATTTTAAGTTTATTTTAAGTTTAAAATGTAAAGGAGGTATACTAAAAGCACTCTTGAATAAAGGTATTTTTGGTGAGGGTTAGCATGAACTGCTAAATGGACACATGTTTTGAAGAGAGGTCGTGGTAGGAGATCTAATGTAAGACACTTTTCTAGTGCACATGCATCAAACACAAGGTTGTATGCAGACACCTGATGTGTACATGTATGTGTCATATCAGCCATACATCTTATTTACTCAGACAAACTGCAGCCTATAGAGGAGCCAGCAGCCTCCCAATGCTGGCGGTATGTTACGGCCTTTCAGTCATCTGATTGTAGCGACCACCGTCCGGTATGTTACGGCCTTTCAGTCATCTGAACGTAGCGACCACCGTCCGCCCAAACAGAGTTCAGGGTTCTCCATGAAAACTGTTTAAAGTGGTGTCTACGCTGTTAAAGTTGTGTCCTGTGGGTGGGAACATTGACTCCCACATGGCTCTGTGAGACTGATGTACAGACAGTTTCATAAGAGACAAGCCCGACATTAAGCAGAAAGTGAGAAGCTGTCTGTATACAGGTGTGTTGATGCTACACTAAAAACCTTAAATTTCCCTTTCATCCCCGACGCCGGCATGCCGGCTGCTGTAATCCTGCTTCTAGCTTCATACTGTTTATTTTTGCGGAGGCTTACTTATTTTTCTTTCTTTTCTCAAACCCTTTGAACAACTTTTGAAAGGCAAATCCAATCCCTCAATAGGACCTGCCTCCATCACTCCGCCAGAACACTTCTGCATTCAGCTGAAAGATTTGACTGAATAGATGCTGCGTTGCTTCAAAGAGCCATAAAACGTTTAATGGGGCTCGTTCTCGACCTCGTTCAGGTTACATAACAAGCGTTTTTTTCTCTCCGCTGCAGGAAGTGTATTGAGAGGAAACAGCCCAGCACGACGTGACCCCTGACCCCCCCACGTAGATTAATGGTAACATGAGGTTCGGAGAAGCACTCCTCTTTAATGAGACTGTATTTACTAAAGGGAAACGGTCTGACGATAGAAAGTGAAGACATTCTGCTTTAATCAAGTCAATACTCCATGTCAGTCTGTTTCTGCTCTATTAGATTTCCCATTAAAACATGCTTCCTGTCAGCAGGCATGTGTCACTCCGGCTTCAGAGCTCACCAGGCTGCAATCCCACTAAATACTCACTTCTTCAAAACACAGTCAACAGCTCTAATGTGAGCAGATTCACAGCATCAGATTAGGAAGCGGCACGGTGAAACGTGCAAAATAGGCAACACGTTCTCATCCCAACATACCGTCACTTTCGCCCTTTGGCGTCACTTTAGGATCAGCAAACAAAACCACTACAGTTAGGTTTAGGAAAGACATAACATGTGCATTTGTACAGTGAAAATGAAACTCAACGTTGTGAACGCGGGACACGAACAAGAAGCTGATTGTAACGAGATGCATGGAACGCGAACAACGGTCTCCTGGATGAAAGGCTTGTGTTTGTTGGAGCAATCCACCTTCAGTCCCGCCCGCTCACTGTGTGTCTTTTTGAGGTTTAAACTACATCAACAAACTCCTGGCGCACTTCCTCTGAGCGTTCACTGTTGCCGATGCTGCTGGGTTTACATTGTGATGTTAATGGCCTTTGCGGTGGTATTAAATGTCGATAAAGTGTCGGATTGGTGATCTCACTCCAAGGTTGTCAGATACTGACGCGTGGGCAGTGGCCCCTCGGATGCTGGTGAGTTTTACTCCACTGTAAACCCACCACATCATTATGAGACGCTCAGAACAACGGGCGTAGTATTTAAGAGTGATTTAAGGGTGCTATGGGTGCTGAGGAGGGGACAAACAACACAGAACTTTTACTCAAGGGACCGGCGCTGTGTATATTTACAGATGACATCCAGCGCAGATATAAGTCCAGGATGTGTTTAGACTGGCTCTATCAAAAGTAAATAAAAAACCCTCTTCTGTCAGCTCTGTTTATTGAGCAGTTGTGTAAAATAATAAATAGATATTGTGGTTTTACCAGTTAGTGTTGGGTCTATTCATGAAAGGATGATAAATGGGATTAGTAGGAGTTTTATTTTCCAGGAGGTCAGACGGAGCAGCAGATTGGACGTTTTGATGCATCGATCTCTAAAAGCAGAGGTGTGTCCACGCCGGCAGTAACCCACCCAGCACATCCTCCTAATGACAGACTGAAGGAACAGCAGTCTGGAACATAACGCTCCAATGTGTCGGGTCTGAATGCCAGCAGGTCAAAGGTCAGCAACATAATGTGGGCGAGCAATTACTGATGAATGAAGTCTCAGCATGTAGCGTCCCCTCAGGTCAGAGACACACAGCGGGACTCCATGTTTCCACACTGACGAACCCGTGTTTCAGCTGACCTGATGAAAACACAGAGAAGAAAAAAGCTCCACGTGCTGTTTTCACCTCCGTTATTATCTGTCTGAACCGGCAGTTAGAGACCATTTGGGCTTTTATCAGGAGTGCATCAGCGTATTCAGCCGATGGAGTCGAGCTAACTGGATCCCGCTGCGTGTCCTGACCTGCTCACAACAGCGAACACTCAGCTCCACTGAAATGATTCAACCTTTTCTCGCTAACACACCGGCTCCGTGAGTCTAGTGATAATCAGAAGCTGTGTACGACACCGCTCGTTCACTGGTTCCTTTATGAGGGCTTCTCATCGCTGTGAGGCCCGGTGAGTAAGTCACGACTGGTTTCGTGTTTTTTATGCACCTTTTCAATTTGTGCGTTGACACAACGTAACCTGCTTCTTCTTCTGCTGTAGACAAAGCATTCATTCCCTGCTGCTACACACCATTACGGGCACCCACTCCATCAGAGAGAGCCAAACATAAAGAAGAAGATGAAGAAAACATGAGTCTAGATGGAGGCCCTTGACACCGTAATGACCGATAAGAGCACCTCATTCATTACAGTGACAAAACACCAATGCCATCTTACTGTAGGTGGGAGGTCGCAATGAATCAGAGTTCAATCAATGATGTCATCTTGTTGTTTTTTTTTATTTTTGCATTCATGATGATGGAAACACTGATTTAGAGCATTGGGATACTATTTTGTGGAATATTTTGAGGGCTCTATGTAGTGTATAAATCTCACAACTGATATACTCAAGTAGCACTGTGGAAGGTTAATACAGTGGCAAACAGAGCGATATGGGAAGCAGCCCGGGTAGTTACAGCTGAAAGTAGCAAAACATACAGAAGCATGGCTGTTTTATATACTGCTGATTATGGACATCAAATATTCACACACAATTATTGCAATTTATGTCAAAAGGTGCAGCCCCTTCTCCTTCACATTACAACTGCAGCCAGAGCTGGAAGGATTCTGAATGTAAGCAGTTTGTGTGATGAAGATCAAGGATAAATATCTATAGATCTATCTATTAGAAATCACAGCATCCTGCTGTTAGGAGGCGCATACGGGGTGCTATAGGGTGCTTTAGGGTGCTACAGGGTGCTATAGGGTGCTACAGGGTGCTACGGGGTGCTACAGGGTGCTACAGGGTGCTACGGGGGGGATTTCCCCCCTCTGGTCTACAGTATATATTCCTGCCTCTGCTGAATTATTTTGATCCCTGAAGGATACAAAATGTATCCCTCCCTCAGAGTGAGTAATGCTCCTTCACCAATAGGCCATAGAGATACCTCAAATAAAGAGATTTGTATGTTATTTTAGAGCCTATAGAGCAGGGGGCAGCAACCTGCGTCTCCGGAGCCTCATGCGTCTCTTCAGCCCGTCTCCAGCGGCTCCCTGTGGCTTTGACAAAAGATTATATGGAAATGAATGGTTATTTTTTTTTACATTTGAACTTTAATGAATCATTGTTGTAGGCCTAGAGTGATTCTGACATCCTCCAGTTGTAAAAATGTGTAGCCTATATTAGGGATGCACCGATACCAATGGGCCGATACCCAAAGCCCGGCTATCGCTATCGCTATCGGTATCGGGACTGAAAAAGTGGGATTGGTGCATCCTTAGCCTTTACACTGAATAATAAAATAAGTTTCAACAATTCAGTAAACTAAACTGTGTGTCACAGCCTACGTACGTCTACGGCCCGTCACTTATCCTGTCATTTTGCCAGTCCTCAACAGTGTTGGCTAGTCTTGAATTTCCCGAGCTACAGTGGGTTTCCAAATCCAAAAAAAGAGACACGTCTTAGAGGAAAAGGGAGAATTTAATTGAAAAACAGAAAGTAATTGAAAGACATTTCCAGAACAAACACACTGGAAGCTTCTGCTGAAGAGCTTCCAGCCAAATCTCCTCAAGATGATTCTTCAGTGTCCTGCCTCTCGTCTGCACCTGGGTCCTCTCTGCATTACACTTAATAGGAGGTGTTACCTTCATTATAAGGCTACAATACGTTTTGCGGCCCCAGACAGATTTTTTTATTTATTTTTTTGGCCAAAAATGTCTCTTTTGATAGTAAAGGTTGCTGACCCCCGATATAGTGCAACCAACAATACAATCAGAGATGGACTTTCAGCGTCAGCGCTCACGCTTGTGTGACAGTAGAGATGACACGCCGTCTAGGCTACGTGATGAACGTCTCCACGCTGAACTGTTTATCTCAGTAAATGGACCGGAGATGTGGGTGAAAGAGGGGCGACATGCCGCAGAGGACCCTCCACAGGAAGGCAGAAGAAGACGTCCGTCATCAAAGCAGACAAGTATATTCATTTTGATGTTGACAGCACGTTGTGCACGTTGTGCACGTTGTGCTATTATTGCATTTTGAGATTATTTTCTATGTAATATTGAAGTAAATAAGTTTAGTCAGGCCTGACCGAGAGGAGCGATCCACGGGGCTGAAAGGAGTTCTGTTGAATTAGCATTTAACTTTCTGTGTCCACATGAGGAAAGGACGAGGCAAGACAGAGAACATATCGCACGACTTGATGAATTCAAAAAATGGATTCAAATATTCCTGCCAAAGCAATGGTTAAGTTCATAATTATTCTATTTTATATAAATGTTAACATAACCTAACCTAACAGGCTTCATGGTCTTTATAGACCTGCTGTGGTTGGGGATTTATTTTCATGAATACAAATATTTTAAAAACATCCCTCCCCTCTGATTTTTTCCACAAATCACACGCTGGACGTGCGCTATACTTTAACGATATAACAATATCCACGATAATATACACGTCCAACTTAGACATTTAGCAACTAGAAGTGCACTCGGAGAGCGCAGACCTCCGCCAAGGCAGGTTTCATGTATGCCGCCACCCCCCCATTCAGCTTGCTCCATCATCCACATGTGTTTTTGTTTATGTTGAGATCAGCTGTCCGTCACGGAGCAGCATAGCGGAGCGTCGTAAAATCACTTCAGTGGAGGTGGTCAGAAACTAAATAAAACTCACCTAAAGCGTCGTCGTCACTCTTTGCAACAGTCACCAAGTGTGCGTTGGTCGTTGGTCGAAGTCAACTGTGATGTCACCGTGTTTGAGGAGGAAAGCTGACGGAAGGAGAGAGCGGTCATGAACGCGTCATCAGTTACACTGCACATGTCCTAAAGCCTGTGGTGTTAATGCACAGGCTGAGCGGAGTTATTCAAAACATTCCTGAAGCCGGATCATGATCCGGATCGCCACCAAAATCAAACAGATTGTTCATTGTGCCACACCCCACCCCTCCAAAATACCATTCAAATCCATCGCAGACTTTGGAGTAATCCTCCAAACGGACAAACCAACAAACCAACGCCGGTGAAAACAGAACCTCCTTCCTA
>CAKAOH010038130.1:0-42438 GCA_916701665.1 Sebastiscus tertius
TAGTGAAGTCCGTCTGTTAAACAGTGTTGGCCGCGGTCGGAGGACGCGGGGGAGACCGTAGCTTTGGTCTCCAGGACCGGAGTCTCTGCTGTACTCTGTCTGCCTTCACTCACACACCACGCTCCTTCTGTCTCTCTCTCTCTCTCTCCACCTCTCACGTGCATGCTGCTCACTCCACCCTGCAGAAGAGTTAGTTTAGCTCTGAGAATATCTAGTGAATGTTCAGTGGACGTTTGTGCAGAAATAACTGCTGCAGCTCCTCCAGACCAACAGAGGTTTCCCGTGTCTTGTGAAGTGACGGGGCTCCTCAGAGAGAAACGTTATCGTCTCCGACCAAAACTCCGCCGTCTCCCCTGTTCCCTCCGGCCGCGGTCGGGAGGTTGAGGCAGGAAAAGCCAACACTAGGATCAGCAGTGATTCATGGAGAGACCTTGGTCTGGTCAGCTAACATTACTGCCAAGCAGCTGAAATATAGAGTGATATTGTGCTTTTAGCTGACGTGTGTCTCCTCACTGTGTTGAGTGATGCTCCTTCATGTCTATGTAGAGCGAGAACAAGCGCCAGCAACAGGACGCTGACTCTAGTTGACATAATGGCCACAGGTGTTGCTGTTAACAGGACATTTGTGATTCTTACAAACAGTCCCTTTAAGAAAGTAAATGAACAAATAGAAGTAAAACCTCTGCATTATGAATTACACAACACAACGCATCACTTAAAGTTGCTGCTTGTGCTGCTCCCACTCCATCTGTCAGTATTCAACGGAGGACACAGATTACACTCACTGAGACTACCAAAGCTAAGCTTTTCCTGTTCTATCTGTATCCGTTAGCAACGACACACTTCAATTCTTACTGGTTTCACTGAAGAAATGAGCTCATTGTATCTCCATACTATGTAGTCTGCTGTTCACTGTAGCTAGTCCAGCGGCTAAATCCTCTGCTCAGGTAGAACCGGTGTCCCAGGGATGTCCAGAGAAATGGGTTTTACATCCAGAGGAGGTTGGATGGTTACTGGCTTGTGTTTCAGATGGCACTGGACGCATGTGTAAAGAGCTCATCTACAGGGAGTAACATAGCATCGTAGCTTAGTTTGACATTAGCATTAGCCTCTGGATAGGTAATTCCCCTGTGTTACTTTGTTCTTCAGTCCTCATTGACCATACAGTCATCCCAGTCTATATCCCAACTCAAGTGGTAGGATATAGGCTACACTGAATATCATACACACACCAACTTGTGTGTTGCGTGTTCAGACCCAGAACAGCTGTGTCTGCGTTAGTGTGGGCATGTTCTGGAAGGAAGAGGTGAGACGAGTGACTAAGTCCAGTTTGAACAATAGAGACATCAGATTCCAAAATACTAAAATAATCCTGCACAGCCGGTTCTAAAACTGTCCCTATTCCACAACTCTGGAAGATTGTGTCTCAATCATCGAGACGATCACCGGGTAACGGAACAAATACCCTATTCACGTTACAAAGTAATCTATTAGGAATGTGCACTTGCATGTATTTGACTGGCCAGTGCAGTTCATGCTGGATGACATTACACTGAGTTGTGGTGGAAGATGAGCCGGGCTCAACTTTTGCTCGACGACCCAGTGCTTTTATGTCAGAGCCCACCATTTTGGCATTAATTGAAGTGCTGCGTCAGTAATGTTTTTATCAAATCAATTATTAACTATTATCAATTATTAACATGTCTTGATTGTAATAGAATGTCTTCCACGCCATGTTCCACCTGTACGTCTAACATCCAAACAACTAGAACATAATGTAGCTTAGCCTAGCATGAAAGGTTCAGTACCTGAGATGAGCTATATATACACCAAGTCAGCTGTTGGTCACGTTTATGCTGCTCCTTTGGCAGCCAGACGGGGCTATTTCATAACTGTACACTAATGCATGTTTCCATGTGTCCTCTACTCACCCAGTGAAACCCCAGAATGAATGAAGCTGTGCTCGTGTAGACGGATGGCTTCTCTCTCACTGTATATGCACACAAAGCTGTTAAACTGCCATGCTCAAATTTCTCCTGACTAGCACTATTGCAAAAGTTGACCTGATACTGTTGGTAATATGACCATTTGGAATTATTTTTATTTTTATTTGTATTTATTATCTTGTCAAAAAGCTGAAAGGTTATTATGGACATTTTGCCCAATGATGTCAAAAACATTGTTTTCACAATGGATTATAATTAAGAGTAATATTACTGAATGACCTGTATATTGATCTATAAGACGGATGCGGAAGTGTAAAGACCGATCAGTCCCCTTAAAATACCCACATACTAATGAAATATAGATTTAGGAATATTTGGAACCAACGGTTATTATTTTTTATCCTGCAGTACTTCAAATACAATTTGTCAGAAGGAAGATGTAGCATTTGCCCGACAGAGAACTTGTTCTAGGGCTTAACCTGATTCCTGAGGAACTGTTGATGAATTGAGATCACACAGATCGGCAAACCAGGAGATGTAGATATCTGATAGGTGAACGGATCAGTCCGTGCCATTTCTCTCAGCTGACCAACGTGTTGAAGCCAACACATTGTTGAGTTTACTGGTCGCTCCGTCTCATAACAAGGTGTTGTTCTGAGGGCCAAAACTAGTGACAGTTGCAGTATTTTGATAGACCCGTAGCGATGCACTGAATAGGTTCGGTACTAAATGTTGCATACTTTCCCCAATCGGCGTTTAGGTTGAGAATGGCTACTAAGGTGTCTGTTGTATGTGGACATAACTGATCTGAACTTTCCTGTGATAAGATTATCCCCGAGAGCTGTCTCTGACTCCCATGACCCCCCCAGCACGCAGTCCAGTCCCACTATAGCAGCAACATATAACAGCCGACCTGACCTCTGAGACCTCCAACCTGGTCTATGAAGAGTCAAGTGACTGGAGCTAATGTGGTGATTGATTGCAGTGAAAAAGGAGAAGGAAGTGACAGTATGCTCGTCTCTTGTATTGTAATATTTCCAGTATGTTTGACTAATAAAAGCTTCTTGCTAATCACTTTATGACTATTGATTTAATGTGAAAGATCAATCAATGTCTGTATAAATATCAATGTCTGTCTGGGCAATCTACAGGGCTTCCTCTGTATGTATACTATGAAAACAGCTCAGAAGTTCTGTATGTGTGAAGGATACAGTGGGACTCGGGGGAAGAATATTCTGTATTAATCTTTTTATAATAAGTTATGGTCGAATGAAGTCATATTTCAAGAAAAAGAATCGTTAGTTTAGAAGTAATATTTGGGAAATAAACGTTCAAGGAAAATATTAGATTTGTTATACAACTAAATGGTAAATGACCTTTCATTTATAGAGCTCCTTTCTAGTCTTCTGACCACTCAGAGCTCTTTACACTACATGTCAGCATTCACCCATTCACACACACATTCATCCACTGATGACAGAGGCTGCCATGCAAAGAGCCAACCTGCCCATCAGGATCAGATCTAAAGACTCATTCACACACCGATGGCTCAGCCTTCAGGAGCAGTTTGGGGTTCAGTGTCTTGCTCAAGGCCATTTCGACATGTGATCGGAGGAGCCGAGGATCGATCCACCGACCTTCCGATTGGTGGGTGACCCGCTCTACTTCTGAGCCACAGCTGCCCGAATGACTGGTAAAGAACTTTCAGACTGAAGTTAAAATTATGTATAGTTTTCACTATAACACAGGATTGATATTAAAAGGTTTTACATTAGATGGTATCAGGTAGTCTGATATCTGTTTGACATTGGAGTGACCCATAGGAGACATGTTATAGTGACGGTGTAGTAAAATACACTGAACATGTTTAATCACCATCACTTCTACTTGCACTACACTTCCTCCACTGGATGACCTCACACGTTAAAGATTACTGTACTGTAATTGAATAGCTAAGATAGCCACACTGAATCATTCATGTACCTCAACCAGGGAATGAAATGATCACCCGACAGATACAGGCTAAATATTGGCTGTGGCAGGTAAACATTTCAGGCCAACTGCCACGATGGCAAATGGCCTGAAATATTATTTTTAAAAAGCAATTCCTAAATTAAAATGAGTCAGGTATTAATGTTACATGATCCATATTTCTACTGTCTGTTACCGCTGACTCAATGTTTACTGGGGTGGACGAAAAAATTGAGTATTGCAATATTATGTTTTGTGATACTGTATCTATCAATTCTCAAAAACTCTGTATTGAATTCTAATTAATAGTTTACATGCAAAGATTAACTCAGTCACTATTTTATTTTATTTGCCAAGATATGCGCTGTCTGTGATAAATGCAAATGCAGATCCTACAACTCTGATTGCATAAAAAAGTAAACATTTTTTTGCTCAGATTTTATGCATATAGCGGTGTGTTTTTTATACTATGACAGTTTTCCTAAAATTAGATTAAAAAAAAGAAATCGCGATATATTGTCTTGCTTACAGTGCCGCAATATATTGAATGGTAACCGTTATATCGTGATACATATGTTATCGCCAGATTCTTGCCAATCCACAGTCCTAGTGTTTACAATTCTAAAGCGTTATACATAGATTTCAGAAGTGGCAGACAAAACAATTGTGTGGCTAGTAGAAATGTTCAGTGACTTGCCACAGTGAAAACTGACTCTGAGCTCGGACCGAGGCAGCCACTCGGTACTGCGGTCCTGTTCCATAGTAGAATATCCCTTGCGTCAATTGCAGGGCGTCACCCGCCACGGTACATGCACAAACCACACAATAATACACAAATAATATTTGAGGATAACAGAGTCTAATGTTTTGAACCCCTGATCCCAACTGGGACAGAATTATTAAGTCTTGCCTCTGTTGCAACGTTTCAGAATAGTTTGTCCTTCATCAGGCAAAGGCAGACTGACTGGGTCATGTGCTGTGAGATGTAGGCTGCATCCCAAAGCTCGTAATGCATCCACATTTCCCTCACTTGCGTTTTAGTCCATCCCACCTGGGAAGCATGGAGAGACGCAAGGAAATCATGCGAGGAGAGAGGAAACAAGGAAATATGTTTTAAGAGAAATGAGGCGTTGTTTCCTCTGAAGCGTCACGTGAAGCGACGTCCGTTTCTGATGACGGCGGCAGCTGAACACAGCTGGATCCGTTGACAGCCGTGTTATCTGTTCCATGTTCACTCACAAAAGATAGCCCCCAACAACCGTGGACTCTGTTTGACACATTTACTTGTGTTTACATTTCTGTTATCAATTGCAGACTGAAATAAGTGTATAAATGAAGAGTTAATTTGCAAAAACAGATAAAAGACATTTTTATAATGAATAAGGCAATTTCATCAATATTCCCTTAAGTATACAATAAAAAAAATACAAGATTCATGAGAAGGATACTGCAGGATACTATATTTTAGGTGACGGTGGCTACCCCTGCATGGAAAGACCTGTGGCCATCATCACCCCATATAGAGAACCACTGCGAAGGGGAGGGGGGGGAACAGACCTGCTTCAAACAGCATCATGCCAAGGCCCGTTCCATTATAGAGCGGGCCTTTGGCATGATGTAGACTCGTTGAAGATTGCTGTTCTTCAGGGCTCTGGAGGTCGACCACACCTTTGTCCCCTCCGTCGTCACCGTCTGTGCGGTGCTCCATAACATCTGCCTCACAGCGGGGGACATCCTGTTGAGGAGACCCAGGAACATGCAAACAAGCTAAACCTGTTTTTCAATGGGTTTGACCAACCAACCCCCATGAGCTCAGCAGGAAAGCCTGGGTCCTCATTCACCAACACCAGTAGCAGCTCTCAAAGATCAGCGTGAACAAGGCCAGGGGGCCAGACAACATCAACCCCAGGGTGCTCAAGGCGTGCGCTGGGGAGCTGGCAGCAGCGTTCCAGCCCCTCTTCAGCCTCTCCCCAGCACCCCCAATGACTACAGGCCAGTTGCTCTGACGTCACACGTCATGAAGATCTTTGAGAGACTGGTTCTGCAGCACCTCAAGCCCCTTGTGAGCGACTCCCTGGACCCCCTGCAGTTTGCATATCAGGCAAACGTCGGTGTGGATGATGCGATCATCTACATGCTCCACAGGGCCTACACACACCTGGAGAGGCCGCACAGCACCATAAGAATACTGTTCTTTGACTTCTCCAGCGCCTTCAACACCATCCTGCCACTCCGGCTAGCTGAGAAGCTCTCAGCGATGCAGGTAGACCATGGCCTGGTGGCCCGGATTACGGACTACCTCACCAGCAGACCACAGTATGTCAGACTGCAGGGCAGCCTGTCAGATGTGCTGGTGAGCAACACCGGCGCCCCCCAAGGAACTGTGCTGTCACCCTTCCTGTTCACCACCTACACCTCCGACTTCCGCTTCAACTCGGGTACGTGCCACCTGCAGAAGTTCTCCGATGACTCCTCCATCGTCAGCTGCATCACAGATGACAACGAGGAGGAGTACAGAGCCCTGGTGGAGAACTTCATAGGGTGGTGCGATAACAATCACCTCCAGCTCAACATTGGAAAGACCAAGGAGCTGGTGGTGGACTTCCGGCGGAGCAAGAGGCCCCCGACTCCCATCACCATCCGAGGGGAGGAGGTGGAGGTGGTGGACACCTACAAGTTCTTAGGAGTATATATGAACAGTAGACTGGACTGGACTGATAACACCGAGGCCCTCTACAGGAAAGGACAGAGCAAACTGTTCTTCCTGAGGAGGCTGAGGTCTTTCAATGTGTGTAATAGGCTGCTGCAGATGTTTTACCAGTCTGTAGTAGCCAGTGTCCTCTTCTTTGCTGTGGTATGTTGAGGGGGTAACACGAACACAAGGGATGCCAACAAACTAAACAGGCTGGTGAGGAGGGCTGGCTCTGTGGTTGGATCTGAGCTGGACGGTCTGGAGGTGGTGGCCGAGGGGAGGATGAGGAGGAAGCTGGACGCTATCCTGGAGAACCCCTCCCACCCCCTCTATGATGAGCTAGTCAAGATGAGGAGCACCTTCAGCCACAGACTCATCCCTCCTCGGCACAACACAAAGCGCCTGGGTCAGTCCTTCATGCTGGTAGCCATCAGGCTCCACAACCAAGGCTGACCCCCATATGATAACTATTAGGACTTTAAGAAATTTAAACATGCACTATCTACCTTTTAACATGCACTATCTGGCGCACTTTACACTCACTTTACACTATACATCCTATATACCACTTTATAGACTGCACATCTGTACATATTACATTTATTTATTGCACATTCTACATTTACTTATTGACGGACTGTACACACTTTGTTCGCCCATTCACTCTGTATCTTTTATATCTCTATTATTGTCTTTATAATTTTTGTATACCTTTACCTCTCCTGTGATTCACTCTGTTTGCTGATGTTGCTGACACCTGAATTTCCCTCCGGGGATTAATAAAGGTTCATCTTATTTCTTATCTTATATTCTAAAGTTGCCTTTAAGTTTGAGTTCTGTTGGGCTATTATCTTGTAAAGGAAACAAATGAACATGTGTTTTGTGCAGTTAACAAGTTGTCATTCTAGTTTGTTCCCAACATCTCATTACCGGCTTACTTATATCTTGTATTGTCGGCTTGCTTATATTTGTATAATTTATTTACGCTTGCACTGAAATTTTCAAAATGATATGAAAGAGGTCTATGGTTTTTCAAGGTTATAGGAAATGCTTTCCTGTGACTACACTGGGATAACTCTGTTCTGCTCCTGTCCATGAAACATCAGTGTGGAAAAGGAATTTGTGAAGAGAGCTTTGTTAATGAAGTAAATGTCAGACCAAGAATTTTGGAGTACAGTGAAGATGGTTTCCACAACTCAAAATGTTGAGTCTGAAAGAATAACAAATTATATTTGGCAACAAATTAATTAATAAATGTTTCCCACTTACGACAAAATAAATAAATGAATAAATAAATAATGCTTAACTTAAAGACCTTTATAATATAAAATAAATAAATCAAAATTATATCACTTTCGGCCCAAATCCTCAAACAAATCTTAAAAACGCTGGGTGTTGGCTTGCGTTGCCTGGAATCAGTCTTCCTCCTTCCTCGACTCCTCTTGCACAGGCTCATGGTTTGCCCCGACACATGAGTCCATCAGAACTGGGGGCTCGATAGAGGGCCGCCTCCCGATGGCCTCATGCATCAGGGAGAACCATGGCCAAGTGGCTGCCGTGGCCTCCTGGTGTCTTTTGAACACTGGACATTATTTATTAGGCTGAACGTTTGAGGGAAAATGTAAATGATATAACTCATATCAAACCCGACGTTCAGATATCAGCCTTGTGACTGAATGGAAATGAGGACAAAGGATGTAAAAGGTGTTTGTTGCTGACAGACAGACTCTCCTTCTCTCTCTGACTTTAATAGTGTCATTAATAAAAGTTAACGGGGGAAATAACAGATCATGAAAAGAAAAATCTTTCTAATAAATGCAGAAAGTTATTTTAAGTCTGTTTGTCAGGTGTTCTAAAGCTCTTTCACTGACAGACTGCTTCACTGACAGTGTGTGAAGGAGAGATACTGCAGGTCCTTCTGCTGCTGTTCAGAGCTTCAGTTAACACAGATTATAACTAGACAGTGACTCAGAAGACAGCTAAAATATAAAACGTTCACTCTGTGATCTCAGCAGCAGCGTCCAATCAGTAACTGATATCCAATAAGGGGGTGTGTCTATCAGCAGCAGCGTCCAATCAGTAACTGATATTCATTTTTTTTAAATGAAATACAGACTTTTTTATTAATATTTGTATCACTTGTTAAACTAAATGGTATTTTTTAACCCAGCTAAATTTAGGTGCTCAGTAAAGTTGAGATCTGGTTTTGATGGATAATCTGAACTCATTTTGACTGTTTGGGGTTATTGTTGTAATGAACAGTGGTGACAGCTGGTTCTGTGTTTACAGTGTGATGTGTGGAACCAGTGATTAACAATTACGCTATTAGATAAAAAAATGTTTTATAATTGCTGTATTAGGGTATTATTATAATTATAATTACGGTATTACATTATTTTTATCTTTTCCCCCCCCTGTTTCCCCTGCGGTAGGCTACAGCACCGTAAAACCTAGCGTCCAGTAGGCAATGATAGGTCTGATACCAATAACAGAAACGAATGTGAAGGTAACGTTAAGTATCAATACTTCTGCCAGTACTATATTGAATTTATTACCAATCTTAGATGAGTTCTAGCTTCATAAATAGCAGACTTTACAATATGATGTTACTTGCTTTAGCTGGTTAGTTTATCCGGTCACTCACGGAAACAGCTGTTCAGCTGGTTCTCACACAACTCAGTTTCTCATATCCATTACATCTCCTTATTCTTTGCTGTCCCTGGTCTCTTAGACACATAACAGGCTCATAATTAACCGATAAGAACCCACGGTGACACAGGTGTCACACGTCCTTTAAATATTCTGCAAAGTTCCTTATACAGCATGACTCATGAAGTCCCTAAGTGACACATACTGAACATCCTGGTGGGTCATGTGACAGGTCATGTGATTTTGTGTTCCCATAACAACATTTCCAAGATGTCTGTGTGCCAGGTTAACACATGTGACAGAACTAGCTAAATTAAAAAAGCTTGTTTTTTGTTGCTAAAGGTAAGATTCAAGCCATTTATCAATTCTAATGCTTATATAACAAGTTCTTTATTACATTTAACCTGTTGTCAGCACATTTCTTGAACAAATTGATATAAAACAAATCAGATAAATATCGTTGTGACATATATATCACATCGGGCCTTTAACCTTAAAATTGTCACGGAAAACCTGATGTGACATATATGTCACAATAAGAACAATTATGCTCAGTTAATTTAGCTGATTCAATGATCTTTAGTAAATATATTTAATATTGTTCAATTCAAAGCACATTAAAACAAATGTAAACAAAAAAATCATGTTATATTAATTAGATTATTAATAAAATGTATAAGGAAACCATTTTCGCCTATCAGTAAATAAAATAAACAGATGAACCAGATTTTCTACCCCATATCAGTCATATTTCAATGCCATTTTGATTTTTCTGTAATATGGATAACGAGAAGCAATACAGTGTTCAGGTTGCACTGGCAGTCATCCAGGGAGACGACAGTGAGTTTGAGGGTTGTGAAGGTAGCTCAGATGAAGACCCTGAAGACCCTGATTACACTCCCAGCAACAAAGACATGGAGAATGATGAGTCAAGGGGGTCTGGTGATTCAGACTGTAGTGAATCAGGTGATTTAGATGAAGTTCCTCAACCAAAGATGAACCCTGGGCAGCAAAATACATCTGCCCAAGGAAAAAAACAGTTTTCTTTGAGAAAGAAACCTTCTAAAGCCCCTGAGCGTCACACCCCCAGACAATCTTCATACTTATATTTCAGGAAGTTCATCACAGCAGAAATGCTTGAATTACTGAAGGAGCAAACAAATTTGTACAGTGTACGAAAATCTGCACATCACAGCAATGTTAACACCACTGTTAAGGAGCTGGAAATATTGATTGGCCTCTACCTGCGCATGGATCTTTGCCAACTGCCGGGAAATCATGCTTTAAGACTGTGCTCCATCATATGCATATAAAAATAAATGATCAACCTCTTCTGTGTCAACACTAACAGTATGATCCATGATTATTACTATTTTTTTTAATACATTCACTGGAAACTTTAACCTGCAAGCCGCATTTTAAAAAGGTGAACAAATATTATACTATACTATATACTAATATTATATATTATATTATCAATCAAATCAATGCTTGTGTTTCAGAGGGTTAATCAAATAGTTGATCAAAACAGCAATATCAGTTATATCGCCTGCAATCCACAAGGGGCGATGCAGGTGACGTTAGTGAAGGTTGGGTGTGGCCAGTTGGTCCAGAGAGAGCAGAGCAGGAGATGACCAGAAATGACCAGAGGCAACTACTGCCACATCAGCGAACGCCAGTCAAATTAGTGAGTATATTGCTTTTAGACTAGTTAATATTTGTGTTATGTGTATGTTGTTGTTGTTAAGAGAGTGTGCCTTTGTTTTTCCACCGTGTGACTGCCAGTTTCAGGAATGCATTTATTAGGGATGCACAATACAGGTAACGGGGAATTAGGTCAAGTGACAGTGCACTTTTGGGATTAGCTAGCTAGCTAGCTAGCTAGCTAGTGTTTCAACGGTGTTTCTTACCACCAGTGGCTTTTGCTGGACCGCGTGTTTTATCCCGCGAACCGGACTATATTTCACTGTGTGTCGGACGACACATGGTGAAATATATTCATCCGCTATAATATATTCATCCGCTATAATATCATTATGACAAAGGATGACAGTGCACTTTTAGGATTAGCTAGCTAAAGTGCTTAAGTAAAGTTGGCGGGATAAAACACACAGTCCCGTCAAGAAACACCATTGAAACACTTTAGCTAGCTAATCCTAAAAGTGCACTGTCATCATTTTCATTTCATTGGAAGTCATGTTGATGCTTGTTTGGTGAAGAATTTGGATGCAGTGTTTGGTTTTGTGTGTGATCTGTGTTGATGAAGTATTAGCTGAATGCAGGCCGCCCTTAGGGGTGGGGGGCAAAGGGGTCCCCGGGCACAAGGCCATGGGGGAGGGGGGCATGCAAAAGTCCATGGTTGACCCTTAACACTTAACTTACTGACCTATATCACTGACAGTATTAGTTAAATATATGAACATGATAAATACATATATTGGTATCATTAAAACACTTTTCAACTGATCATCTCATACCCCCACTCCCCCCGCTCTTATTGTGAAACTGGACCCGGCGAGGGGTGTGCACCACACGGAGGAAATGCACCAGGAGATATCCAACGGGGATCTTTCCACACCGGGCGAGCAGCCGTCATTCACCGGGCAGACTGAGCGTCTGATCGACCCCACCCGTGGAGAAATGTAAAAATATTGTCGGTTCATTATGAAACAGCTGATCGATGAGAGATGATGTCACCTTTAGAGGGTCGGACACATACACGGATTCAGATGTCCCAAATCCTAAATATAAATAAGATGTAATGGAACCTCCTGCTGTAGGCCCCTATGTGATAAAGTACGATGATAGTGAAGATGACAGAAGTTGAGTAGATTCACATGATGTGAGTCAAGTTTGGTCACATGATTTGTTATTTCAGAGTTCTTTTTGCCATAGGTTTATTTTAAGTACTTTAATTTAAAAACTATACACGGGCTAGATAAGACCTGGGACCGTATTTATTTCCATTGACTAAGAGAGCATTTATACATCAACCATCATTGTGGCATGTCTCTCGTGAAGGTGTCAATAAATAGATAATAAATAAGGTCTACGATTCTAAATTAGAAAAGTTCTGATCAGTCAGGAATAGACGTGGTTTTAAATATTAATAACTATTACAGACTGTTGGCTAAAACGCACAAGAAGCCTGATTGTCCTTTACAGTAATTCACTAGCTACATGTTTACAATCAGGCAGGCTAACTCATTAAAATACACAATAATTAAGATCAGTGTATGATGGAATAGTAGCATTAGCCCAATTTGGAAAGTCTGTCTCCCTGCCCATAATTCCTAATGGCTGGCCTGGCTGAAGGTTGTGTTTAGGTGATTGACTGTGTATTGTGTTATTTTGTTCTTCAGAAAATGGATAGCCCAACGAAATTTGCCAGTATCAATGATGCTGAGGTGGAGGCCGTCAGGCAGGCCTGCCAACTTTTCAGTGTAAGTATTACATGTAGTGGTATTTGTGTTGTTAGTACTCGTCTTTTATACGTTCATGTCACATGATAAGAATGTCACTATTTAATATGTGGTCATTTTAACTAATGTACGAGTGGTAATGATGATTTGTTCTGACCTTTTTAAGCAGGAAAGTCTAACCAGGTACAAGGGTCACAAATTAGCCTTGGCTAGAAATCTTTCAGTATATGCAACACATCTGCATCATGCTATTGTAACCTGTTCAAATGATTGTTGCTTTAAATGTATATTAGTGAGAAATTGATAACTGTCATAGATTTGATATGTTGATGATTAAATCAAATTGAAGGGAATAATTATGTTAAATACATACTCATTAATCCCATAACATATACAATTGAACATATTTGCATTTTAAACCTAATAGTTGTTCATGTGATTCATATGTACATTTGCTGTTTTCTTTACAGTACAAATGCTCGGATCCTGGTGTGCCGCGCCAGGACCTCTAGAATGATTTAATTGGTTGCTGAATATATCTTTTCCCATTTATTGTAGATGCCGGAGAAGGGTTTTCGTATGCGGCGCATACCAGGATCCGTCAAAGGTAAGGGCGATGGTGTAAAATCCATCAAAGGTAAGAGTGATGCTGATCGTAATGCTTGCATGTGTTCAGAAAAATTGCAGACGTCTGTTGTTGCAGGGACTGGAGTCAGAGCTGCATCATTTTCTGATGTGAATGCATCGATTGCCTGTAGTGTTGTGGCTGCGATCAAACATGTGATCGCTCCTGTGTGTACTTGGCAAGGGTCAGATGTTGATGACATATGTGTAGAAGGCAGCAAGTTGAACACCTATGTAGCTGAGGCAAGCCAGACAAGTGATGGCACTAAAGAGAAGTGTAAGTTGATTGAACAGCACAGTGTGTTTGGCAGGAACTGGAAAGTAGATATTGGTCTTCCAGTGTGCAGAGATTTTAAGATGTGAATATTCTTCAGTAGCGGAGTACATTAGCACTTAAAAAAATGCGTTATGTTGGCAACTGAAGTGGAAATCCAAGCTGCAGCAGATGTGGTAGGTGTGAATATCTTCACATATTTTGGTGACCGATGGCTAGACTATAGTTGCAGGAATAGTTGTTTGTGCTCGCAGAGCTCGAGTCTACAGAAGTGCAAAATGTCTACCGTGACTGTAGACCGTAGACTCCCAATCGGATCGACACGTTCGACTGTAGACTCCCAATCGGATCAACGCGTTCCACTGTAGACTCCCAATCGGATCGACGCGTTCCACTGTAGACAGAGCCCTCTTGTTGGCTAGCTAACTGCTAGCTATCAGTTTGTCCAGCTCCGTCAATAATGCCTGCTAGTCCTACTACATCAGCTGCTGCTACACATGACTGCCGTCCTTCATCCTGGTCGAGATCTACGCAGTACAAGCGTAAGGGGAAGGAGCAGCACATAGGACTAGCAGAAAAAATGTCACGGGTGCAAAATCTCCCTGTCTGTGCATGCTGTGGCCAACCAACACAGGGACATAAAAAATACAAAAAAAAGACTTTCTGCCCTGTAAAACTGATGTCAACATCAAAAGGTCTGGACAACAGAGTGTACGACAGCTACGAACACTTCACCTCTGTTGTGGACAAGTTAGAGTGATAACCTGTAAATATGCTGTATATATCTGTAAATATAGTAGTTGCCTTGTATTGTAAATAGTCTTTTAAACTGTACTGTTGTGTTGTTGCCAGCAATTTGTCCAATGAGGTGATCTGGAGGAAAAACTCTTTAAAGAATTGCATCTAATCGGACAAACTAAATAGTTTTCATTTTCATGTATATATTTATGTTCATATTGTTATGGCATTTCATTCTTAGTCATGTTCAGTGATACTTTATTTTCTGCACTACAGTTCTGTTTTATTATTATTATTATTATTTGCACTTTTTTATGCACCTTATTCAATGTTCAGTGTTACAATGACAGGAGTCTATTTGTTTTAAACAAAAATAGGGACACAGAGTAGGAGACAAAGGCTTCGTTCCAAATTGCATACATTTTATTTTTGTGTTCCCCATTTCATGCACTTTGTTCATTAAAATGGTCTGTGTTACAGTAACAATGAGTTGTGGAATATCAATTAATGAATGCAACATTAGGGGTACATTTGTTTTCATCAAAAAATAGGGGCACAGAGTGACAGATTACTTGTTTGCACTTATAGTACAATGATGTCAGATACTTTTGCATATATAGCAATAGAAACATTAAAGTAGCTTTAATCAGCCTCAGAAATATTAAACTACTTTTATTTATTTATTTGGTTTTACTCATTTACATAAACATACTTAATTAGATACAAATATGAGGTAAACCAACTTTTCCACTTATTACAATGAAATTATAGAACACACAAATAGAACATGGGGTGCTTTTCATGTTAAATAAGATCAAATGAATAATAATAAAAAATTACATTTAGAAAAAAATAAAAATTAAACAAAAGATGGGCGTTTTGGGGAAATATACTTTTTCCACTCCTTCCAAATGTCCTCAAATTTATTTTCTTGAAGCTTCATTGAGAATGTAATTCTTTCCATTACAAATATGTCATAAATAACATCATACCAGTTGTCTAATGATGGGGTATCTGTGTTTAAGCCATTTCTTAGTGATTGCTTTTCTAGCAGCTACACTCAATATTCCAAATAAGTATTTTGTTTTAATATTTGTAGATATTGAAAGTAGAAGACCAAACAGTAGTTCGTCCCACTTAAAAACTATGTTTGTACCAAACATAGTAACTAATTCTGTGTAAATCTTACGCCAAAAAGAATTTACTTTTGGACAGGCCCAAAAGCGGTGATAGTGGTTGGCTACCTGGGAGCCAAAGTTCCTCCAGCAGCTGGAAGAGCTTAAATGATGAGACTTCTGAGCGGGTGTAATAAAAATTCTACTAACAGTCTTCCAGCCATACCCTCTCTATAAGGTTGAGCTCGATATCTTCCATTGAAATTCACAATATTTTAACCAAATTAAACTACTTTTAATCAGCCTCCCAGTAGTCATAAGGGACTTATGTAACAAATGTAAATTAATGGCATTTGGGAAGACAAAGCATTTTCTTACAAGTATACTTTTGATAGAATAAGCCGTATTTCATTGAAAAAAAAAATCTGTCCAGTAACAAGTGAATGAATGACATGTATTATGTAGCATTTGCTTACACAAATATACTTGAGATTCTGTTTTTATAGCACCATAATTCAATGGCTTCAATAGGTATCACAATTAATGGAGAATTTAAATCTGTAATGGAATGAATACAGATGATATCAACAGTCCTCAACCTTTGAGGTGATTGGGGGTGAGCCGTATTGTAGATTCATCCTATCCAGTCCTCCTTCCGGTAATGGGGGCCTGTGTTCGCACTCTCCCCTGTAATCACATACAAAGAAAATGTTAAAGATCTATAGGTATAAAGAGACAGGTATAGCAGCTGATGTGATGTTTTATAGTGTATGCGTCTGCTGTCTTGAATTGTTTGCTATAATTCTGAAATTAACCTAAGTCAAACATCATATTTGTGGAAAATGATGGAACTGTCAGGCTTCATCTATAAAGTTACACCCAGTTTCCCTAAAATGGCTTGGCAGCAGTATTTTGGTGCTGCTCTGCTGAAGAGTACATAAAATGTTATCTGAAAATGGTGAAACCACACATCACAAAAATGATTAAAGAAGTCTTACATATAAAATGACATTTGTGCTTGCATGATAAACAAACACATTAAATAATGTAAACAGAAACCAGCAAGGGATAATGGCTTTCTTCTGGATTCACTATATCAGGGTTCTAAATGAAGACTGAATCTGCTTCATATTTCATATATTTGATGAATATATGCCTATTATATTATAAATCTATCATGCTGACTACTCAATAACATCATTCTGGTGCTTGTCACTTTAATATAATTCTGCTGCTTGCCGCTTTAGATTGTGGACTTTTGACCAATTGCGTTGGGGGATAATTGCACTACCGTACAGCTCAACCCCCAAACCAGGGGATCTACTTGGAGAACTGCAATGGTAACCATTATGAGACGGTTGTTTGTGTTCATCAACCTCAGTTGCAGAGTTGTTATGGTTTCTGCAAAGTGAGTAGTTCTTATTTTAAAGGGTACAATGTTAGAGGGCAAAGTGCAGAGAACACTTCAGAACCTAACAGAATGAAGTGTACAACTGTTCCAGTCGTAACTTCAAGTCTTGTGAACGAGGCTGTTGAAGAAGTAGTGTATATTGCCGATGATGTAACAGATCAGCAACAGATTGTGATGTTGTCGATGAGGCGAGTGAAACAACACTCAAATTTAGTCCTGTGTGCACTGAAGTTTCAAAAACATTATGTAGTAAATGCAGCGTGGAGTTTGAGAGACAGGATGCACAAGTGCATACGGAATTTGGGTCTTTAGGTGATGTGTGCAAAACAAATAAAATCACAGAGGATGGTAATAGTATACAGATACATATCAGTATCTGAAGTCATCTGTGATTCTGATAAAAGACATTTAAAAGTTAGACGTGCTGTTATAAACTACATGGAGAATCATAGTGCAGAACACATTAAGATTTTGGATAGAGAATAATTATTGTTTTTCTAAATATTTGAACATTAGAAAGATATTCCAAAATAAATTAAAATATATGGGCAATGTGTTGCATAGACAGGAAGTTAAGGAAATGAATAGAAGGAAATATCAGCAAAGTGTGTTGCATAGAGAGAAAGTTAAGGAAATTAGTAAAATTAAATACTGTGAAAATGAATTCCACAGGCATAATGTAAAAGCCAAGAGTACAAGGAAGTATGCTGGAAATCCTGAGCATAAGAAGCGTCCCATTCCGTCAGAATTGGCATGTTTAAATATCTTAGAACAACATTTGATAGCTTTACATATACCCTTTATGAAAGTATTAGCATTACCTAAACGTGGGCAGAATGGAGTACATGGACCGGTGACATGTGTTCCTGCAAATATTGTGCAGACTAACAATTTGCTGCCCCGTTCTAACATGGAAGGATCTTTGTTGCCTGTAAAATTGAAGCATAAGTTAACTTATAAAGGGCATTATGAATATCAGTTTGTTGACACGATGCACATTAGGAAAGCTTTGCAATATTTAAAACAGACAAATGTGCATTATAAAGATGTAGAGTTCAATGAAATGTGGCTAAATCAGTTTTGTAGGGAACAAGATGATGACATTTTAGGGAAGTAGAGTGATACTAATGCAGAAGGTGGCAAAGCATCTCCAGATGTTGGTGAAGATGAGCTTTTGCATGATAGACAGCAACATGGTATGTTTCAGGACATGTGTCTCATACCTGTTGATATTGGTCAGGAAGCGCTAGATCAATATGTTGATGATGTATTGAATGTGGCACCGGCAGAAGGGAAAAATCCTGTTAAATTGCTCTCTGATCATGCAAATGAAGCCAAATGCTTTCCAGTGTTGTCTCCCTAGAGATGTTATACATACCATGATAGTAGACCGTATCGATTGAAATTGTCGCGTTGTTTTAATAACAAGATTTTACATGCTGATGGTAGATTTGCACAATATGTTGATTACATCTTTTTTGCTCAGTACATGTCTGAGGTTGAACAAGTTGTGTCAGATGTATCCATAGCATTACGTAAAGAAAAAGGAGGTGCTAAATCTCAGAAACTTAGTGCAGATGTGTTGAATAATGAGGAATCTTTAAAGAAGTTGTTGGAATTTGATGATGGGTTTCGTTTTCTTAGACCTATTAGAGGAACCCCGGCTTTTTGGCAGGGAGCACCGTGTGACTTGTTGTCTTGTGTTCGTCAGCTTGGTGTCCCTACGTGGTTATGTTCATTTTCTTCTAATGATATGCGGTGGAAAAATCTTCTTTATAGTATTTTGAAACAGGAAGGTAGAACAGAGACGGTTGAAGATTTAGAATGGGCAGACAGATGTGAGCTTTTTGCGCCATTTATATGTCACGAAAATGTTGAAAAGAAAACATGCAAGTGTAAGGTAGATGAAACAAATAGGTTGGCACATTGTGAGAGCAAGAATCAGGGGCAGAAAAACTCATGCTAGTTATGATAGTGTAGAACAGTTGTTTGAACAAAGAGGTGTAAATCAAAGAATTTTTGAAGCTGCATAAAAGCGTTTTGGTAGGAATACGCATGTTGTGTTGAAAAGCCAGGCTAATGAAGTTTGGATTAATCAGTATAGTAAACCTCTATTAAAAAGCTGGAATGCAAATATGGACATCCAGTATGTGGTTGACGCATATGCATGTGTAGTGTACATTATTTCTTATATTTCAAAGGCAGAAAAAGAGATGGCACTATTGTTAGGGACTGCACAAAGGGAAGCAGCTAAGGAAGGAAAAGCTAGTGCAAAAGATGCTTTGAAAAATGTAGGGAGTGTGTATTTACACAACAGAGATGTGTGTTCTCAAAAGGCTGATTATAGGTTAACTAATATGCATCTGAAGGAATGCTCAAGGAAAGTTGTTTTTGTGCCTGTAGGGGATAATGTTGTTAAAATGAGTTTGCCTTTAAGTGTATTAAAACAAAAGGCGTCATCACAGGATCTTACCACAGAAGACATGTGGATGACTAGTTCTGTTGACAGATATAAGAATAGGCCGAAAGATTCCAGTTTTAACGACATGTGTATGGCAACATTTGCATC
This sequence comes from Sebastiscus tertius, assembly GCA_916701665.1. NCBI lineage: Eukaryota > Metazoa > Chordata > Actinopteri > Perciformes > Sebastidae > Sebastiscus > Sebastiscus tertius. Next base: position 19,412 of record CAKAOH010038130.1, read on the forward strand.
CGAGTATCGTGTTCTGTCTAAAAATGCAAAGTCTGATAATAGGATTAAACTAAACAATGATTTAGGTTTTGTTATGCAAAGGACACATACACAACCTGCAGTTGTTCGGTATGTGTGCTTTTCTGAGACAAAGAATCCAGAACTGTTTCATCAGAGTATTCTACAGTTGTTCATGCCGTATCGTAAGGATGGGCAGCTAAAATCATCAGGTTTTGAGACGTATGAGCAGTTCTACAGTAGTGGTCGCGTGAGGTTAGGTGATGGGTCGCTACATTTGGTCAAGTCTGTTGTTGATTTAAATAGAAGCAAATTTGAAAAAGATGCAGATGAGTTGGATAATATCCAGAATGCAATTGATGGTGGTGGTGTTGTAGAAGATGCCTGGTGCAAGATGTGCCCAGAGCAAGAATTAGAGCGTTTAGAATGCAAACAGCTACTCAGAGACGAGGAACAGGTAGAGGATGAGCAGTTAGAAAATATTCCTGATTTAGGAGTGAGTAGGGAGCAAGTTGCACATTTAGAGAAGAAAAATAACATCTTGTGCAGAAGTGACGGTTTGGCGGTTTCGCGTTTGACTATTCACAGCACATTTTGTATCGGGAAAGATGTACGCTTACATTACACGCCACTGGGTGAAGAGAAGCTTAATTCTTTATGTGCTAAATATGGTAACTTGCAGATTTTGATAATCGACGAAATCTCCATGGTTGATCATTTACTGTTGTTTTATATCCATGGAAGATTACGACAGATTAAGCAATCTGGTGACTATTCCCTGTTTGGAAATGTTAGTGTCATTGCTGTTGGAGATTTTTTCCAGTTGCCTCCAGTGAAAGGGAAACCCCTGTATGTTGATGATGTAGGTGTCGATTTGTGGTCTAGCTTATTTAAGGTTGTAGAATTTGAAACTACCGTTCGGCAAAAAGGTCACGTGTTTGCCCAGTTGTTGAACAGAGTGAGAACGCGTTCAAGAGGGACCCCGATGCTAGACAGTGACATTGAGACATTGAAACGTTGTGAAACTGGTGAAGTTAGCTCAGCTTTACACATATTTCCAACAAATAAATGAGCATAATGTTAAGCAGCTATTAAGACTTGTCCTGAATATATTAAGATAGACGCTCAAGCCTATGAGGCATTGAGTCGTGTTAGAAGTTTGTCGGGGTTGGTTATTCAAGAGTTTGAGGATAAAACCATATATTGTAGGGATAATAATAGATTAGATTTATATAGCGCTTTTCAGAATCATTAAAGATGCACTTCAGAGTATGCACCCATTCTTGGTTGAAAATATAACAAAGCACAACTTGAATACCCATGGTTTTACAGTGTTTTTGATGAATGTGCAGAATTTGAGTCGACATGTATCAGATTTGGCATTGTGTACACAGCATTTGCAGCTTAACTGTATTGCTGTTAGAGAAACATGGCTACCTGCTAATTCCTCATTTGACTCTGTAAAGAGCAATGGTTATACTTTTGATAGCTGTCCTCGAAGTTCATCATACAGCAGCAAAAACCCCACATTGGTTGCATTGCAAGGCCAACAACATGGTGGTGTTGGCATGTATAGTGCAGATAGGTTGACATACAACATACTTACATAAGTACTTATACATAAGTACCAGATGTAAATCTGGAATGTTCACTGTGTGACTTACAACATAGTTATAGCAGTCATTTACAGACCACCATCTTATCCTATTTCTTTGTTTAAAGAATATTTAGGTAAGTTACTTGATTGGCTAGATCCAAAAAGTAACACAATTGCTGTAATGGGAGATTTCAATGACAACATCCTAAAATCATCCACAATCTCCAGATTTATACCAGGCAAAGGCTATGTTCAGCTTGTCACACAACCCACAACAGAGAAAGGGACCTTAATTGACCATGTATATGTGAAGACAACACAATATGATGTAGAATCAATAGTGTTGCCAACCTATTTCAGTGATCATGAGGGGATTGTATGTTCCTTTAAATGTACAACTTCCCAAAATGACAAAGCAGAATAACTTCTTAATAACTTGTGACAGCTATAGGTGTAACTCGTGTTCAGCTTTGGCAACCGAGGTGGGGTTGTTGCTGCTGTATGTGTCATCCTGGCAAAATGTGGTCCTGGACATGCCTACTGTAGCGGGAACTACCATAGAAGTCATTTTGAGTACTTAGCCTGGGGCCTCATGTATAAAAGACTGCGCAGCTTTCACGCTGGAAGATGGCGTACTCACAAAATTGGAAAAGTACGTAAGCACAAAAATGTCCACATGTATAAAACCGTGTGTACGTCTGTTCCTGCGCACCTTTCCTTTATACATCCCAAATAACGTGAAATTGAGCGCAGCTGCACGTGCCACTTGGTCCGCCTTGTCTCCTCCCATTAATAACTATGCAAATGACTATAAACACGCGCCATGCTGTCACCTATTGTCCAAATAACAATGACAAATCGTGCTGGAAAAGGTACAAAAAAGAAGAATTTCACTGAGTGTGAAATTGAAGTGCTTGTTACTGAGGTGGAGGCTCGAAAGAATATTTTATTTGGTGGTCTTTCCTCGGGAATCAGTAAGAAACGCAAAATGACTGAGTGGCAGTGTGTGACAATAGCAGTTAATGCAGCAGGATCGGAGACACGGACAACCACGGAAATAAAGAAAAAATGGTCATCGACAACAAAGTCGAACGAAGGGTAGCTGCACATTGGCAGAGTGTTACAGCCACAGGTGGGGGCCAAAGAATGCCGGAGCTGACGCCACACGAGGAACGGGTGGCTGCCATCGTTTGAGAAACCACACTTTGTTGCATCCTGCCGGCAAATGAGGGCGATTCTGATATGTGTGTTACTCCTGGTAAATACATAAAATACAGCATGACTCAAACCTTGCTGCTGAATTCACACACCACGTACAACATCACATCTGTTAGTCACATGTTACATTCCACTTTAATAAGCATGCTGGAGACATTGAGTTACAGAAAGTAATGTCTTTTATTGTCATTGATAATGTGGAAACTGGGGAATGCAGCGTCAGGAGCACATCTCCATCCTCCATCTCCATCCCAACCTGAGCCAGGCAGAGCCAGGAGGAAGACAGGGAAGTCATGGATCTGAGGCCAGCGTCTCCACAGCAGCTGACCGTGCACTCCCGGAGGCGCATGGATCCGCTGCGCCCCGGGCCTCGACTGCTGAGGGGCGCCAGTCTGGCTGCGTTCTCACCAACGCTGTGCTGGAGTCACAGAGAGAGATTGTAAATACAATGAAGGATATATGCAACAAATTAATTTCTGGCTCAATGTTAGGTAGGCCAGGGTCCAGTTCATCCATCTGTAGCTCCTGGGGCACCGTCACACCACGGTGGTTTGCCACATTGTGCAGCTCGCTACATGCTTGCACAATGCGACAGCCCTGCTGTGGGGTGTATAGCAGGACGTCGCCAGTGCTATCCCAAGCAGCACCAAAGGCCTTTCAGCTGCCCTATGGTCCGTTCAATGACTGACCGTGGATGTCATTGTATCGTCGCTTTTTTCACTGATTGGGGGTTGGTGAGCGGGGCGAGGAGCCACGTTTTGAGCAGGTAACCACGGTCACCTAAAGTCAAAATAACAACATGCTCAAATGATACTACAAACGCACCATCATGAATGTTATGAATGCCATGTCCGACATAACAAATATACTGTTACTACACTGACCTATGACATTAAAAAACATCTGTGAACAGAACCTACTGCGCTTAAGCCTGACAACTCACACAGGGGGCTTTCGGTGTTCAAGTACTTTGAGTGGAAACAAAGTAGTCAAGGTAAACACTGATAAGAATGTTGTTATGAAAAGATCTTAACAGTGTACATAAGATATGAGCAGTTTTCAAGTTAAATTCGTACCTGATCTCCAGCATGTTGGTACCTCCCAGACAGGAAATCAGATTCCTGATGTAAAGTTGGAAAGATATTGACGGATTCAAACTTCCTCGATCAATAACTCATAACCCAAACGTAATATTTTTCCCATTAAAAATTCACCAAAATTATGCAAAAGCATATTTTTCCAAACTAACCCAGATAGCAAACTGATTCCACACCGGATACGGTCCGGAGATAAATTAGGCTACGGAACGGATCCTCAAAACAGATCCGGATAGGAGTCTACTTGCACGGCGGGATGGATCCGAATCATGGAGGCCAGATATGGCCCGGACCCTGCCCTTGTCCGCTCACACAGCAGTTCATCCGGCCCAGATCCGATTTGGACCCGCTCATGAAGTGGCTCATTCGGTCCGGACCCGTTCCGGATCCCTTATTCAAAATGGCTCTGGCCAAAACTAGCTACAGACATATCAAAATTCTAGCTTACCAACATTTAGATTGCTCTATAAAAGCATGAATACTTCCTATAACCAGTCTGCCTTTATTAATATTAATAAAACATTAAATTCATTCAAGACTTGAAAAAATCTGAACCTATCCTTTAAGCCACCCTGCGGTTCTCCAGGTAAATGCTTTTACTGTGAAGCAGCAGCAGTAGTAGAGAAATTGGGTTATTAGCCGTAATGTAAGAGAGTCAGCAGTTATCAGTGAGACTCATGTCAGATAAAATTAGTTACGCTTTGAGCATAAATGCATAGTTGACTATCTAATTAAGGCAAAACCCCCAAAAAATACAGTAATCTAAAAACCAGAGGTTGTTACAGACTGTAAATACATTGAATAGGTATTTCTGAACAAAGGAAATGCTACCATAAATATCAAAAACTTTTTTATTTAATGAAAATCTTAAGGATTCTAGAACACATTTCAAGACATGCAGATACTCTGTATACCAAAATACTTTTTATGCCTCAGCACCTGCGACAGCCATGGCCTAAGGCATGATGTTTCCGGGTAGTCCGTCCCATTCTTGTGACCACAATATCTCAGGAACACCTTTACGGAATTTTATTACATCTGTACAAACGTCCACTTGACCTTAAGGAAGAACTGATTACAATTTAGGGCTGCAAGATTATGGCTAAAATGATAATCACGATTATTTTGATCAATACTGAGTGTTGTAGTACAACAATGAGGTGACCATTCATGTGTGAAGTAATTTTGGTGGTACTACACTGTATAATAGTGAAGTTATTGAATATTTTTATAGCATCTTTTTTCTGTATTGCACTTTGTAGACGGTCCCTGACCATTTGTCTCACGGCCGGCTGAACATAGAGACCGATGTTATGTGTCCAGCTCAGAGGATGGCTCGTTTTGATTAAAATGAGGTTGTAGCTCGTTGTCTACCTTACTACGGTTAGAAAGAGCGCTTGTTGGTGTTTTAACAATGTTTCTCTTCTGAGTTATTGATCCAGGAAGTTTGAATCTGTGAATATCTTTCACACTTTACTGAAGTACATCATCTAGTGGGGCTCCATACCTCAGCAATGTTCGGACTGTCAGGAATGATTGGAGGAAGTGCACTATGAGGTAACTTCTTCTCTCGAATTACTAACTTGAATGATTAATAAAAATGTTATTATTTGTTGAATGATTTATTTTTATTATCGTTATTTTGTGTTATATTTTATTTATATTGTTTATTAGGGGTTAGGGTTAGGGAGTATGGGGTTTGGATACGCGGTGGCAGAATCAATGCACAGTCCACTATTAATATTACTTTTAATCTGGAAATGTTTTTGGCTGTTTTTCCTCCACAGGACCTGAAGTGCCCCAGAACTGGGGTCAGTACAGAGGGGGGTGAGACCACTGCTGCATCATGGAAGTGGTACACATTGATGGATGAGGCAATTGGGGGCAGGCCGTCAATGACGCCGCCTGCCCTCACTGCCTCATCCTCCCAGGGTGCGGTGGTGGTCGCATCCCCAGAAGGGGACACAGAGCCAGACACAGACTCCACAACATTCACCCCAAAAAGGAAGCGAGTGGATATTGTGGAGTTTGTAAAAGAGATGCAGGCGAGAGACACATATAGAGGGCTGTTTTTCAGCACCCTTGCGTCATGCACAGACCGATGTAACCAATGCAAACATCAATAAACTTGACTGTGTTGTCACACAAAGCCTGACGTTGGATTGAGTAAAACAGTTTCCTGTTTAAGTAGCAGGCTGCATCGTTAGAGGGCGGCTTGACTATAATGTGGCAGCCGTCGATACTACCAGCTACCGTGTTAAAAACAGCCGACCCTGCTCCTACGGCAACCAGATCCTCCTTTGTTGGGTGGCAGACGATTTGATGGAGGAGAGCCAATATCTTCCTGCTGGTTTTGTGCTGCCCGGTGAACTGTGGTTCGGGGCATGTCAAATGCCCTGGCCACAACACAGTAGGAAGTTCCACTAGCCAACCAAAACAAGAATACCAGGGACTCGATAACAGGCCCCCAGCCGTGATCTGCATCCTTCCCGATGGCTGCCATCAGGATGACTGCTTGTTCATGTGTGTGTTTAAAGTAAATTACTGCTGCTCAACAATAGTCTATGGGCTAAGTAGATAACAGAATAAAACAATACAATACGTAAACATACCGGCGCATTTTCAGCCAACAGGAGGAGGATACATCGCAGGCGTAGGTGACGACGATGGAAACGTAATTTGCACTTTGCTTTAATTTTTTTCTTCAACAAAGCAGGCAGATATTTTGCCGGTAGTTGACGGGTAAAACCTGAAGGAGGCAGCAGTGCAACACAAAGGATGCCAGCTGCCATAAAACCCAGAAGAAGAAGGTATTTTGGCGGGTAGCAAGCTGCGGTGAAATGTTGCAATCGTCATTTCCGGTAAGTGTGCCGCAGAGTATTTTATTTGAGACGACCCAACCCCGTTGAAATTTAGGCACTACTCAAGTGAGTACAGAGTGCACACGGTGCACTACATTGAAGTGTACTTCAGGAAGTACATGGATTAGAACACACTGTAAGTCTTGCCTCTGTTGCAATGTTTCGGAATAGTTTGTCCTTGATCAGGTAAAGGCAGATTGACTGGTCCTGTGCTGTGACCTATAAAGATGCTCCTCCTTTGAACCACGCCAGTTTTACGCTCTTATTAAGAGTTGCTTTTATTTTTATTAATTTCCATAGTACTCTGTTTGGAGTTACATGTGTTAATCAGGACCGTTTTCGTACACGGTATTGAGTTTTGAATACTAGGACTGTATTGAGCTGCATTCATTTATATTGTACTCTGATTTGAGTTACAAATATAATGTTCCAAATTCCTCAGTGATTTAGTCCTGTTTAGAGTCTTGTGGTTGTGATTAATTCCCCACACACACCGAGGTTAGTACATCATTGGGTTCCGCGCAGAGGGTCCGAGGCAGGAAATGACCACCTCAATCCCAGCCTTCCACGCAGTGAGTACAGTCCAGGCACGGGTGAGTTGGAGAATATGGGGTTTGGATTCGGAAATCAATGGACTGTCCATGAAAACTGACTCTGAGCTAGGACAGAAGCAGCCACTCCGTACCGCGGTCCTGTTCCATAATGGAGTATCCCTTGTGTCAAATGCAGGACGTCGCCACCCACTGTACATGCACAAACCACACAGTAATATACAACAATTAATAAATCTGTCCCTAATTGGGATGGGGGCTTCAAAAAATGTAACTCAAAATATATCCTCAAATATTAAGTCTTGCCTCTGTTGCAACGTTTCGGAATAGTTTGTCCTTTATCAGGCAAAAGCAGATTGACTGGTCCTGTGCTGTGAGATATAAAGATGCTCTTCCTTTGAGCCATGCCCACTTTACACTCTTGTTTAGAGTTGCTTTTCTTTTTATTAATTTCCATAGTACTCTGAATTGAGTAACATGCACAAATTAGAATTATTAGTTCTCTGTTTGGAGTTACATGTGTTAATCAGGACCGTTTTCGTACGCGGTATTGAGTTTTGAATACTAGGACTGTATTGAGCTGCATTAATTTATATTGTACTCTGATTTGAGTTACAAATATAATGTTCCAAATTCCTCAGTGATTTAGTCCTGTTTAGAGTCTTGTGGTTGTGATTAATTCCCCACACACACCGAGGTTAGTACATCATTGGGTTCCGCGCAGAGGGTCCGAGGCAGGAAATGACCACCTCAATCCCAGCCTTCCATGCAGTGAGTACAGTCCAGGCACGGGTGAGTTGGGGAATATGGGGTTTGGATTCGGGAATCAATGGACTGTCCATGAAAACTGACTCTGAGCTAGGACAGAAGCAGCCACTCCGTACCGCGGTCCTGTTCCATAATGGAGTATCCCTTGTGTCAAATGCAGGACGTCGCCACCCACTGTACATGCACAAACCACACAGTAATATACAACAATTAATAAATCTGTCCCTAATTGGGATGGGGGCTTCAAAAAATGTAACTCAAAATATATCCTCAAATATTAAGTCTTGCCTCTGTTGCAACGTTTCGGAATAGTTTGTCCTTTATCAGGCAAAGGCAGATTGACTGGTCCTGTGCTGTGAGATATAAAGATGCTCTTCCTTTGAGCCATGCCCACTTTACACTCTTGTTTAGAGTTGCTTTTATTTTTATTAATTTTCATAGTACTCTGAATTGAGTTACATGCACAAATTAGGATTATTAGTACTCTGTTCAAAATTAGGTTCAAGTTAAAACATTGCACCCTAATTGGGTGCACCAAGGGGCACGGGGCACAGGGGGATTGTGTGTCTTGCAGGCACTTTAAAAGAGTTACTTATTTAAAACCATAGTTAAAATAGGTTAAAATCCCATGGGAGGAATAAAAATCAATGGAAACAAATAACAAAATTAAATAAATGTGTAGATTGTTTAAAGGGGTACTATTATGTTCTGGTTCAACAATAGCGTGGACTCAAATGCAGACACAACCACAAGTCTGTTTTATTACACAAATATTAAACGTACTGTGAAAAGGGCTGGGATTCCTGGAGGTCCGAAACGTGGCAGTTAGAATGTCAATACTTAAATCAAGTATTGACAATCCTTCCAGAGGAACAGATGAATCCATTTGAGCTCCGAGCAGTGGAATGGCATCGGAGAGTGAACAGGCAGGTAAGTAGCTAACGATACGTGTCCATAGGCTCCGTGCTTTCCACGCTCCCCATTCATTGTCTATGCAAGCAGCCGCGCAATGCATTCTGGTAGCGTGGCGTCGCGATTCGAGAGACTAGGCGTCACGACGCCCGCTCCTTATTTGCATGAAGTTGAGGTCCTGGCTACTTTATGCAAATCACGGGCGTCCGACACGACTCGCCGCCTCTCGAAACTCCCGATAATCTTTTAATATGAACGTTGTCGATCCAAAATAAAGACAGATTCAGCAATTGCGTGGCTTATTTCTCGCCTCAAATGTTTTCAGAAACACATTTCAGTTAACTATTTTCGTGAAATAAGAGAAGAAAGTTTCCTAACGAGCCTCTATACTGGTTCCGGTTTGAAAGCTTGGAGCAGCAGCCAACGGCGGGAAAGCGTTCGTCCAATCAGGAGCCGAGTGCCTTGTTTCTAGGGACAGCCCACCAAGCGTCCAATGCTGGGAAGCGTCGTGTCGTCTCGCGGTAAAAAACACCCCTGTGGACGCGTACCATGAGGTAAGGATCCAGGTCGAGGAGGAGTAGAGTGTAGGAGTGAGCAGGCAGGTTGGAACCAGGAAGCAGCAACAGCTGGCAGGTGAACAGACCTGAGCAAAGAACAAAAACAAGGTGAGTCCAAAAATCCAAAAGCACGAGCATGAGCAAAGTCAAGTGCAATAAACTAAGAGAGCCTGAATGTGTCTTCTACCACTGGGGGTGACGGAACGATCTGGCGATGACTGGCAGGAAAACGGGTAGATATACTGCAGGTGTGTGTGATGATAGGATAATTGCTGTCAGCTGCTCCCGCAGTGCCTGCCCAGGCGAAGGAGGAGGAGGAGGAAGGCCACATCTCCCAACATACTGACAGACTAGACAAACCGGGAAAAACACACAGGAGACAAAGGGGCAGGGAAACAGGAAATGCAAGGAAATCATGACAGGTACAGACACAGTTGGGGCAGCAGGAACGTCATTTACATCAAAATTCTCCTGACTTCCATGGTCTTTCCCTTGGTTGTAAAAGGGATAAAAGAGAGGCATGTTGTAGCGACCATTCACAATAAAAAACATAGAAATAAAACAATAATATAATCTTTTAAAGGGACTTTATTATTTATTGTTTAAAAAGAAAGGTTAAGAATTATTTTGTGCATAGAAAACACATGCACAAACAGGATTAATAGACATGATACATACACCCGCATATTTATATAAGAGGTTAGTAAAGTTATTAAGCAAAAGTGCTTAAAACATGACAAACAAAAAAAGATTATGAATTATAAGTGCTTAAAGAGTATGATATTATGAATAAAAATAATACATATAAAAGATTTTTTAAATGGCTTCATGCTTAAAATACACAAGGGTTAGTAAAAACACAGTAAAATAAATGTATTATATGTATGCTGCTCAATATCAATCAGTTCAGTGTGCCGATAAAAGAATATCTTAAAAGATAGTTTATTTAAAATGTTCAACACTTAAGGCAATACCATAAACAGTCGTAAAAACATCACACTCAGAGCATTCAATAAAATACTTTTAATTGATAATAAATACTGCTAAAAGGAGCCCTGTCTGCAGCAGGTTCCTGTGGATAAATTAAATTGGTTATTCCTGTAATTCTAAATTATGGTTAGACAAATGTTAACCCTCCCCGTAGATCTCAAGCATTTTATTCAGAATAGAATAAAATGCAGTTAAGTAGTTAATAAAATATGGGAAAAATTAATAGGAGGTAATAAGGTTAGTAAGAGCATATAAGAACACAATGTTTATTTTTATTAAAAAGGCTTAAAATAATTGATATGATCTTAGGGTAGAAAGGTGCACTACTTCAGAAATGGAAATATACAGCAATAAAAGAGAGGTAGCCGTACTGCGGAAAATGCCCCGGTAAAATACCAATGTTCCAAATTCCTCAGTGATTTTAGCTCTGTTTTAGAGGCTTGTAGTTGTGAATAATTCACGTTTGAGGTACAGTCGTGGGCTGGTTAGGGAATATGGGGTTTGGATTAATCAATTCACTGTCGATGAAAACTGACTCGGAGCTCGGACCGAAGCAGACACTCTGTACCGCGGTCCTGTTCCAACATGGAGTATCCCTTGCGTCAATTGCAGGGCATCACCACCCACGGTACATACAAAAAGCACACAATATAATACAGAACAATAATAATTCTGTCCCTAATTGGGATCGGAGGTTAAAAAAATTAGACTCTGTTATCCTCATATTAAGTCTTGCCTCTGTTGCAACGTTTCGGAATAGTTTGTTCTTCATCAGGCAAAGGCAGACTGACTGGTCCTGTGCTGTGACCTATAAGTGCTCTTCCTTTGAGCCACGCCTACTTTACACTCTTGTTTAGAGTTGCCATTATTTGTATTCATTTTCATAGTACTCTGAATTGAGTTACATGCATAAATTAGGATTATTAGTACTCCGGTGGGAGTAAAATCTCCTTTCAGTACCCCTACTGAATACGATAGCTCGGGAACGGAAGGTCTTTAAAGACTCGTGACTAAGTTCTACTAGGGGCTGATACTGACTTCAGTATGGGTAACAAAGTGTATATTCTTTTGGACTCTTCAGTCTGCCCTCTCACCAGATGGTTTTCCAGCATCGTTCCACATATCAGGGCACACTCCTGCCTTACCAAACAGGAATATATCTTGATAGGTAGAAGCATGTTGCAGAGTCTCTTGGATCCTTGAGGCACACAAGCCCCCACGCCGCGACAAGGGAGATTCCATGTGGAGGTTTTTTTTGTAATAATTAACAAGAAGTATACACACAAACCAAGTATGAACTATGAATTGATTTAAAACATGCAGAAGTTTTAACTACAAAGTAAGTAGTTTTATAAAACGCTATATCCTGACAGAAGTACTTGAAACAGGTAACCTGAAAAAAAATCATGTTCTTCCGGTGTCCTCCGGTGCTCCTAACGGCATCTGCAGGATTTCACAGACCGGAGGAAAACAATCATCAGAGCTGATCTGGAGCCTTGCCGTCTCTGAGCAGCTGTTAATCCCTCGCCAACTCCGACCAAACGGTCAAACTAGGCAGCGCTGATCAAATTTGAATCAATATTCTGTTACGTTAATGCCTATTTCTCTCCTCAAATGTTTTCAGTCATCTTGTAGTGCATAGTTCAGCAGTATAAAATTGTTGCTTTAAGTATAGGGGACATCAGAGTACTGCATACCATTTCAGTTTTTTAATGAATAAATCTTTATATTTTGAACTTTTGTAATTAATAAAAATATATTATTTTAATATATATTTTTCATGTTCTGTCATCTATTATTCCAAAACTTTTTTTTTATTTTTACCGTGGTATCGTTTCAGTATTTGGTATGGAGATATTTTGGCAGTGTGTTTTGGTATCGTGACAACACTAATAGGAACAAGTATAAATATGATTTTGGACATTTTATAATAAAAGTGCCTTTGGAGCCAGAAGAGGTGCTGTGATGACCTCCTCCGGTCAGCTGACCTCTCATTGTACATGTTTAGGTGTAACTCTGTGGATCACCTTGTTTTGTTTGACCTTTGTTTGCATGAACTTCAGCACATTCTTACATCACTTTAGGCAGTAAAGAGATGTTATTAAATATAAGGCAATGAATAAATAAAGCCTTTGTACACATACCCTGCTACATCAAGATGTGTTGATTCTTCTAACACGTTAGCGAGCTGAAATAACCCCCTAATAGTCATAATTAAATACCACGTTGTCTGGTTCACTGTGGTCTGATTAGTCTAATTTCTTTAACGCATTAACACAACTTGTGATTTTTAGGTTGTAGCGGCTCAGTTTTAAAGCTCGAGTGAAGATACTGGTATCATATGAAACTATAAAATCCAATGAATCCATTGGTACCAACTATAATAATATAAATATCCAAAATAAGCATTTAGGTGATTATTTTACTACTTTGTCTACACTGTAGATTTCTCCTAAATTCACCTGTGAAAGTTTCTACAGAGGGTTTTATTCATGTATCATTCACAGCCTGATTTACATATTTTACTCCTAAAAACATGGTGGAAATGGATCTTTTTTATAACTTTTTATGACAGTATTTTCTGATTTATGGAATGATAAAAAGAGATAAAACCTTTGACTAATATGTCAACAACATGAAATCAGAATGTTGATCTGGCTTTATCCAATGTTCAGCACATATATAATAAGATAATGCATCATTTACATATTTAAACATAACAAAACTTGTAATATAAAAAATGATTAATCAACTGGGGAGGTTTGATGGTGGTATTTATTATTTAAAAATGTCCTCTGTTCACCTCGGGTGTCTCCCCTTAACTGAACATTAAAGGAGCATCCTTGTTCTTTTTGCAAAAACAAACATTTATAAAGCAAGGATACAAGATATTTTAGCTTTTTTAGCCACACTATGGATGGAGCTCGATGGATGCAGCTCGATGGATGCAGCACGAAGGATGCAGATCGATGGATTCAGCTTGATGGATATCGGCCTCAGTTGGTCGAGTACGTTCAGACTGAAATATCTCAACAGCTGCTGGATGGATCTGGTGCCCAGAGGATGAATCCTGCAGACTTTGGTACCCTGAATCTCTCTCGAGGAGCCACCAGCTGGTCAAACCTTTTATTTTTTCAGTGCAACTTTTTAACAACTATTTGATCGATTGGAGTTAGAGTGACTTTATAACAATAAAGCGAGAATATTGGAGCAACTGGGAGCCTCCAGAAGGTTGACTGGTTCTGTAAAAATTAAATTAAATGAGTGTTGTAAGCGCATGTTAGCTGAACAGCCCTAACCCTAACAGATCTACTCACTATTCTGGGTTAGGACTAGAACTTTAAGACTGATGCAAGTCGTTTTAATGAGATAAAATACTGTTATAAAACAACACACTTTTAATTGTTTAATTTTAATTCACTGAATCAGCAGAACTTCAGTCTGAGTTGAATATTTACAGAGAAATGAGCAGAATAAATCATATTTTTTTGTATTTCTTTATTATTCATGAATACATGTTAATATATATACATTTGTTATTATTTATTTTATTTAATTAGTTATTAGATGTTTCTTTTGCACTGAATGTGGGAGAACTGGATCACCCAGTTAAAACCAGTGCGTACCACAGCAATAGACAACACTGACTACTGAGGTGGACATAGACAGTCTATGTCCACCTACATCCATTATGTCCACAACCACATCCGGAAATACTTCTTCTTCTTTGGTGAGATAAAATACTGTTGCAAGACAACACACTTTTAATTGTTTAATTTTTATTTTATTATTATTATTATTATTATTATATAAATAATATTTTTATTTTTATTTATAAATAAAATATATATATTAATACATATTAATACCTTGATTTTTATGTATTATTTATTTTATTTAATTAGATGTTTCTTATGCACCAATTGTGGGAGAACTGGATCACCCAGATCAAACCCATGCGTTCCACAACAATAGACGACACTGACTACTGAGGTGGCGCTGAGAGCTCAAGTCCTCGTAGTCATTTAGAAGGAAAAAGTCAATTTTTCCATCAAGATGAATGACACATTCAAGAGATGTTTTTTTTATCTATAGTAAATCACATTGTTCACTATATGTGGGATAAACCGGAGCCCCCGGAGAAAACCCATAAAGCAAATCTATACCACAACAATAGACGACACTGACTACTGAGGTGGCGCTGAGAGCTCAAGTCCTCGTAGTCATTTAGAGGGAAAAAGTCAATTTTTCCTTCAAGATGAATGACACAATCAAGAGATTTTTTTTTATCTATAGTAAATCACATTGTTCACTATATGTGGGATAAACCGGAGTCCCCGGAGAAAACCCATAAAGCAAATCTACACCACAACAATAGACGACACTGACTACTGAGGTGGCGCTGAGAGCTCAAGTCCTCTTAGTCATTTAGAAGGAAAAAGTCAATTTTTCCTTCAAGATGAATGACACATTCAAGAGATTTTTTTTTATCTATAGTAAATCACATTGTTCACTATATGTGGGATAAACCGGAGCCCCTGGAGAAAACCCATAAAGCAAGTCTATACCACAACAATAGACGACACTGACTACTGAGGTGGCACTGAGAGCTCAAGATGAATGACTCATTCAAGAGATTTTTTTATCTATAATGAATCACATTGTTCACTATATGTGGAATAAACCAGAGCCCCTGGAGAAAACCCAAAAAACCACCTTAACGCCTCGTCACGGCGTTGAACATAGAGGTGAAGAGCCTGCACATGCAGCAACACTCTCTCCGTGGTGCCATCAGGTGACTTTTGACAGCGTAAGCAATATAGTCTCCAATTGCTGGATCATCCCTTTTCAAGGACATCAGCACACATGATACAGTGCACCACTTCTTACAAAGGTCCCGGCAAATGATCTTTTCGAGGTTTTCGAACGTTGTCGGGTCGGAATCAAAATGGATACCATCGAGTTCGGCCCATGTTCTCTCAAGAAGACCCTCAATGAGGTTCTTGATGTTTGAAAGTGTCCAGGTGACTTTGGCCTTCTTCAAGAGCCTCGACACGAGCCTCTCCAAGAAGACCTCGACGCACAATCTGTTTTGTTTGTCCCGCGCTTGCCGTGCGGAGTCTTCACGACTTATCGTCATGCTTACTGGGCGAGGCGGTGCAACGATAGCCAAAGGTTTGTTGGCCCTGAACTCCGTGGCCATTATGGCGTCTTTCACTTTGTCGGCGAGATCGCCAGCCTGAAAGATCTGCCACCATCTGGCCAGAGACAGGAAGTTGAGTACCTTCCGCCGCAAGTCAGCGAGAATGTTGGCATGTATCACCGGCTTGGGGATAATCTCTGGCCCGTGTGCGATGTGCGTGTAGAGGAGCTCACTCAAGAGGTTTGTGAATACCAAGACTCGATCGGCGTTAATGTTTAAGCCCGGAGAAGTAAGTCCCAGAAGTTTGTGTGTTTCTTGCTTTTTAAGCAGAGAGTTAAACTTCTTTGTGAGAGCTTTAACCGACTCCTGGCTGGGAGCTTTCTGGCCGCGGTGGAATGTCTTCGTTATTTGTGCAACGATTCGATGGAACCACGCTTTGGCAAAACACTTCCCCAAAAGCTTCTTGATTTTGCTCCAGATGCTTTTCTTAGAGCGTTTGCTCCTCTGTTCCGACGGAGTCTGGTCTGCAGCATCTTCAGCGATGGTCCGAGTGATGTCCTCTGCAACGTCTTCAATCTCCCGAGAGCTTTGAGACTGCAGCAGCGTATACACAGATTCTGGTACGTCAACCAAGAGACGTTGGGTGATATCATTCACCTCATTTCTGATGATATCTTCGATCGAATTTGTTTTTTTCATCTCAGTCACAATGTCTGATGAAGGGTTCTCTGGACACTCTTCTTCGTGTGACTCGATATCTTCCAGGACCAGTTCTTTGGCAGCGGTCAGACTTGCCCTGTGCTTGCGTGGTCGAGGTGAAAACACAGACGACATCCTGCCGATGAGCGCCTGGAAGACTTTGCAAGCATCCAGGATCATGCTGTTAAGTTTGCTGGGAGGAGTGAAGCGCTGGATCCTGCCCTCGGGACTGGAGAGGGCACTTTGGATGCTGTCTGAAACCTCTTGAGAGATCAAGCTCGTCAAGCTTCGTGAGCTGGGACACTGGACCGAGACGTCCACGCCCAGAGCTTCGGCAAAACACTCCGAGATCGTGTCGCCCAGATGGGTTTTGACGTCGTCCTCAGACACCACGGTTGTGCTCCTGAGAGATTTCATGAAGCTTTTTAGCACCGTTGCTACGATGTCCAACATCAACTCTCCCATCATGGTCATGGCGGTATCATCGGGTCGGCAGGTTTTAAACGACACCCACTGTTCTTCTGTCATCCCTTCAAAAAAGGAGCGGAACAGCTGGGTAACGGCGGGACGTACATTGAAGTCAGACATGGTGATGATTCAATGATGCTGATTTATATTATATTCGCTGCCTCGTGGAGTTGGAAATTAATTCCCTGCTTCTTTCAGTGGATGTCTTGCTGTCTGGTTTGGTCCTACAGGTTAATATCAGCTTCTATTCTTAAGCTCTCATTTCACACATCAAAGCCACTTTCATGACGTCACCTATGATGTCATAAAGCATTAAAGCCATTCGAATTGCTTCACAGCGTTCCATAGGGCCCCGCCCACTCCAGCAGCGACCGCGCAGCAACCGTTGCTAGGCAACAGCTGCACCTGCAAATATCCTCAGAAGGAGTTTTTCAAACAACCTTTTTATTTATAATAATTAGGGCCCGAGCATGAAAGTGCCAGGACCCCAACGAAGTGGCAAGGAAACCTATTGTTTTTCTAGGTATTATTATTTTTCTATTCCTATTATTCCTATAACCTATTCCTGGCACGAAGTGCAAGGAAACCTATTGTTTTTCTAGGTATTATTATTTTTCTGCTGCGAGATCGCCTTTTTGACAACTTTAGCCATCCCCAAAACTCACCAAAATTGGGATATGCGTCAGAAGTTGGGAAAATTGCAATATTCTGTAGTGATTGTGCTCGGGTGCACCAGCAGGCTTGATAGCGCCCCCTAATGAAGGCAGGTTGCCAGAAAAAGTTACTTCAATCTTCAAGAAATTTAAGTATGTCATTGTTCACATCTTCAAAGGCATATTAAATATTTTTTTATATTTTTTCGGCCAACAGGAAGTCAGCTATCTTGGACTTCCTGCGTGATTTTAAAATTTACGAACACATGTTTGAGGACTTTAGGGTGCACAAAAACTCATGAAACTTTACACGCACATCCAAACTAGTAATTACTTTGATTTAGTAGTGAAATTTTACTTGGGCGTGGCATGTTGGCTCTTTAGCGCCCCCTTATGTCTTTTAGCCTTTGAACATGCCTTTGACGCCCTTGGTATACTCGAAAACTCATGAAAGTTGGCAAAAAGATGGAAACCTGTGAACTTTACGTGAACGTACAGCGATTGGATTCAACGTATTTAGACGGCTCTATAGCGCCCCCTAACGCGTGGAAGGCCATAGTTTGGACAAAGTTGATCCGATTTTCATGAAATTTGGTAGGCACATCCCGCTTATTATTTCAGGCATATTCCTCATCGGGTTTCATTAGCTCCGCCCTCCCGGAAGTTGGCCATCTTGGAATATGTGCGTTTTTCATGTATTTTATGCATACTTTTATGAACTAAGTTTATCGGATCTGCGTCAAATTTGTGTGGTATAACCCTCCGACTACCGTGATGCTAAATTGCGAAGGATTTTTTGATCGCTCGAACGGTGATGTCATACGTCATGTGTGAAGACGCCATTTTGTCACTTTTTAGGTATGGAACTTTGCGATACTCCTCCTAGAGGATTCAAGCGATCCATCTCAAAGTCGGGCAGCAGAATCTCAACACCTTCATGATGCTAAATTGCAAAGCTTTTGTGTTTTTGTGAAACGGTGTTCTTGTGCTGTTGTAACTTCACTTTACATAGTCCAATCTGCTTCAAACTTCAGAAGCTGGATAATAGTCCAGGCTTGAAGACATATATGTGGTATTATGAGTGAAAGTCATAGCGCCCCCTACAGGAAACAGGAAATTGTTGTAAATTGACTATACATCGTCCAATCTTCCCCAAATTTGACATATTTTATAAGGGTCCCGGCCTGAAGACATACAATTATGCGTGATAGTCATAGCGCCCCCTACAGGAAACAGGAAGTTGTTGTAAATTGACTATACATTGTCCAATCTTCCCCAAATTTGACATTTGACAAATTTGTTTTATAAGAGTCTTGGCCTGAAGACATGTACATGCCCCGACGTGCGCGGTCCCCAGACGTGCCCGCAGGGGCGAGGGCCCGTTCATCGCTGCTTGCAGCTTTAATTTATATTTATTTTAGACAGAGAAAGGTTCAGAAACGTGTGGCAATTAGTAAATAATAGTAATAATCCACAATTAAAACTCCGTACTGTATTCATTTATGATGCTTTCCAAGTCACTGCTTGTTCCACATCACTGTCCGGCACATATTTCAGAATAAAAGCCTCGTGTTAACAAATGAAGGAATTCTGTGCAAAGAAAACCCGCTTTAGGGCTTTTATTTCGAAATGAAAGCAGGAAGTGTTGATTTAAATCCCAAACTTTATCAATTCTTGGAGATCTCAAAGTGACTGCGTATTCCACAGCACTGACTGCTCATATTTCAGAATAAAAGCCTCGTGTTAACAAATGAAGGGATTCTATCTATAGAAAAAACGGCTGAGGGCTTTTATTTTTAAATGAAAGCAAGAAGTCTTGATTTAAAAACAAGTTTACTTAACTTTACTTTATTTCATCTGTGTAACATATTCTACAGACAGACCTCAAAACTGTAGTAAAGTCTTGCTGGTATGAAGTTCATATACAGTCAATAGATCACTTTCACTGTCTGTTGCTGCTGGTCGGAGATGATAACGTTTCTCTCTGTGGAGCCCCGTCACTTCACAAGAAACGGGAAACCTCTGTTGGTCTGGAGGAGCTGCAGCAGTTATTTCTGCACAAACGTCCACTGAACATTCACTAGATATTCTCAGAGCTAAACTAACTCTTCTGCAGTGTGGAGTGTGTGCCCTTGCACGTGAGAGTGGAGCGAAAGAGCGAGAATGAGCGGTGTGTGAGTGAAGGCAAGCAGGCAGAGGAGCAGAGTACAGCAGAGACTCCGGTCCTGGAGACCAAAGCTACGGTATCCTCCGCGTCCTCCGACCGCGGCCAACACTGTTTAACAGACGGGCTTCACTAGATTCAACCAAGAGGTTTTGGTGCTTCACTGTAGTTTGTGTTGGAGTCTGAGTCTGAACAGCGTAGACACATGCGAGCGCGAATGGGACACCGACCAGCAATGATTTATGAGTGTAAGAAGTTACAAACTGTCCCTTTAAATGCTGCTGCTACAAGGAATTGTGGGATTTTATTGTCTCTTTTCCTTTGTTAAAGGATGGTGCAGGGAGATAACAAAGGAAGCATTGAAGCTCCTTTCCTCAGTATTTGGTGAATTCGAACAGCTCTTTTCATGGCTGCTACTGAGGTACTTCCAGGTCATTTCACTCCATTAGGAACCTTCCTAAGCAAAAAGGACTTTTCGAACGCAACCCTGGCCTCCTAGTAAAGAGAGAAGAGGAAGGAGGGGGGCCCTTTTGGTCCCCACCTGTTCAACCGCAGTTCCAAGGGAGGTTAAACAACAGCAGTCCATTAAATTGTAGGTTTGATAGGTGAGGTAGATGGCGAGTAGTCTTTGAGTAAATCTTCAATGTGTACATGCTCTTCTTCCTTTAGATTTTTACTCACCACCCTGGATCACTGGTGGTTTGTTCTTGTTGTCCAGTGGTTGTTTTGTCTTCCATATAAGTGTGTTTGTCCTTTCCCCACAAAAAAGGGGAAGGGAGGGATTTTTTTTTATTATTAAAAACTAATCCTTGTGCTTTTCCTAAAATATCACAGAGAATTTAAGGGGTTAAGAAAGGAGGGTCTCGACGTTTCGCCTACACGGCTTCATCAGGATATGATATGCCATATTGGTGGAGGTTGGCAGAGGCTGTACACTTTTGTTTTGTGTTTTTCTTGCAGGTGGATGGTGTAGGCTGTAGGTGGAGGACGGAACATGGAACTGCATTTACTGATTTAAAAAATATTTTTTATTTTTGTCAAGATAACTCAATCACAATATTATTTACAGATTTCATCTTATGTAATTGTTACGTTCCCCCTGTTAAGGGTCCAGGGGATGAGAGTAACAATAAAATGTACCCAGGCGTAGAGAGACGGGCAACGGATGAGGTGTAAACAATAATTATACAATTTATTAACAAAAATGAAAAGTGTACAAACACCAACTTAAATCTACTTTCTGTAACAGAAAGTGCAACTTAAAGCACTACAGCTCCACACCGCAACAGTAAACACACTGGATTCACTAGGAAAGGGGAGAACACTGCCGACTCGTACACACATGCCAACCTCCGACATCAACCACAAAACACACAGTATGAATCGCTCGATACTGCCGCTTGGCTCGCTGGCAACTTCCACTCCTCTCTCCTGTTCTCTTGTCCTCCCGGCTCTGATGGCTGATTTGGTGCAGCCGTGTACATCCATTGACTGCAGCCGCACCTGGGGGGAGGGCGGCACCTGAGGAGACACAGAAGAGGGCACAAAACATACATACTACGACATACTTTATGATTATTGTTCATTTCATAGCTCGTTTTGTTGGTGGCGTCCTCGGCTTTGGTTCTCCCAAAGTGTCGACATCATAAAGGGGAGGATAGACTCTAACCCTGTATGACGCCTCCACCTGAACCAGCCCGTCTTCACTGACTGAGAACGTCAACGTGGGACGATCCAGCCTCTCTCGGAGCTTCTGCTTCTGAACCTGTGAAACAGACATTTCGTCATAATGATTCGTTTGATTAAAAAGCTTAAAAATGGAGAAAAAAATCAGTCATTATTTAGGTTGCAATTTTTTAAGAATATAATAATTATCTGATTGAGTCAAACATACCTCAGCATGTCATCAACCACTTCGTGGTAGACCCGCTGGTAGTCTTCCACTGAGTGGTTGTAGAGCATCAGAGGGCCATCGTGGGGCAGAGGAGGGCTGGGGGCCACTTTAAGACCACCGGCATCTTAGAAGGAAAGATGGTGGCAGAAGGTCTCGGGGCCAAACCCAACAACCCAGGCATGTCAGCAGCTGAGGTGGAGGGCTGAGGAGTGGGAACACAGTTCACAAGCCTCGGAGGTCTGCTTCCTCGCTGGCAGTCGGAGCAGAGTGCTGGTGCACCTGGTGGAAGTTTAGCAACACACGAGAGGATGTCAGGCTCCTGTTAACTTCTTAACAACGTACATTTATAATCTCACAAGAGAAAAAATACATCAGATGCACTGCAGACGACCAATTTGTCAAATTAACAGAAACCTTCACAGATTCTATTTTAGAAAAAACGTATATTTGATTTTACACCTGGTAGCTGTAAGAAGAATTAAAATTAAAGCACAATAATAAAAAAAAGAACTTGAGAACTGAAGTTATCTCAGCGTAAAGCTGTAAATTGGTTCAACTTTAATGGGAACTGTAATGTAAATGAGTCCAGTAAACAGTGCAATAGGCGTGTACAGTATACTGTGTCCCCAAAACATTCAGTATTCACAATATAGTCCACCATGTTCAAAAAAGGGGGAGTTCAAGGCACTCTCCTGGCAAAAAATAAAAAGCCTTAATTCAAATGGCTATTTGTATTGTTCTTCGAATCTTTATTCATCTATTTCTTCCGTACGTTTTTTGCTGTTTAACTACTCCTGCATACTTTTAGCTACAGAAACCGTTCAACTATCAAAATATTCAGCTCTTTAAGGACATTATTGCTATATCTTTTCTTGTTTCAACTATTTATACTTTTTAAAATATTCAGCTTTTTCCACATTTTTTTTTTTACAATGTAACTCAATAGAAAAAATATTCAAATCCTCTTTAACCTACTCCACTTTGAAATACTACTGCTTTCGCATACTTTCAGATACGGACTTCATTTATACTTTAAACGGGATACAAGTCTTTGAACTTTTACAGTTTTTGATTTATCACAGTTTACGTTTGGTGAAATTTTCAGATCGTTTCAGATTTTATAATGGGTGTGTATTGCATAGATTGTTAAAAGCTGTGGAGGAGTGGAGGAAAGCTTCAAAATCTTTTGAGAATTTTCCAAACAAATTGCTCCCTCGCCCACAGTTTTCACTCTTCATAGATAATTTTTTCATCAAATTGTAGGAAATTTTGTGCTGGTTGCAGTCATGTAGCTATGGAATCAGTCGGACTTACACATTTGGCGATCATAGCCCACTGTCACTGATACAGGCTGTGCATCAGGGAGGGGGGACGGATAGGGGATACAGGCTGTGCTTAGGGAGGAGGGACGGATAGGGGATACAGGCTGTGCTTAGGGAGGGGGGACGGATAGAGGAT
>CAKAOH010038131.1:0-29160 GCA_916701665.1 Sebastiscus tertius
GAACCAGGACATGTCAACACACCCCCCACACCCCACAAACCCCTCACCTTTCTGGGCCAGGTAGTTGACCTGATGCCTCCTGGTGTGCTTCTCCTGGAGCTCCTGGAGGAAACTGGAGCCGGAGTTGCTGCGGCCCAGGAAGGCATCGGATCCGGACGCCTCGGTGGAGCTGTCCCCCCAGCTGTCCAGGTTCCTCCTGCTGCCTCCACTGTACGTGTCATACAGCTCCACCAGCAGACAGTCCACTATGGAGGACCGCAGAGACTTCACTCCACCTCCATCATCATCTCCCTGCTGCTGGCACTCAGAGTCACTGTCACCGGCCGCGCTGGTGCTATGAGCCGCGACAGGTGGAGCTCCGTGCTCGCCGGTGGTGGTGGCGGCGTCACATATGTCAACTTCCAAAAGTTCGTTACCGTTTAATTCAACCTCACACGCCATTTTTGTTTCCCTTTAACGACTAATTAACCGTCACTTTATGAGAAAGTTGCCATTTTTTTGCAGTTTGAAAAGTTTTCCGTTTGAGTTCCTGGAGCATTCCATTCCTCACTTCAGAAAAAGGGTAGAGACCCGTTTGACAGCTTTTAGTTTCCTTCCTGGACTTCCCACTCTAGAATTCCCTGCCCCCCCCTCTCCAGGATGAACAATGGGCCAGCCCACACTCTTTGGATACATTTCTCAACGGCTGCCAAACTTTTTTCTTCAGGTCGCGCGACAGGTGCTTGGTGGATTGGACCAATCACAGAGGAGACAAAAAATAGCTGGTGGATTGACCAATCACAGAAGAGAAAAAAGTAGCTGCTGGATTGACCAATCACAGAGGAGATAAAAAGTAGCTGGTGGATTGACCAATCACAGAGGAGACAAAAGTATATCGACCAATCAGCTTCCTTGTTTTTAGCACTAAACTAGCAGGTCGTTTTGTACGTTTACATTAGATAGATAGATAGATAGATAGATAGATAGATAGTAACTTTATTGATCCCTAATTGTTTTAGATCTCCATTTCTATGGCTTTTGGTGATAGAAGGGCTCTTTATTTATTTATTTATGTTTTTTTAAATTAGAAAAAGAATAATTAAGTACAGAAATGCAGTATTAAAACATGAAACAAACAGCATAGAGAAAAAAAAGATTATAACAGAAGAAGCACTATATTAATATATAGTTATGTATTTTTACATAATTATATATATTATTATTTTTTTAAACAATATTTTGATTGAATTTTACATATAGACATATAGTCATATATACATATATACACATACAGACAGACTAACAATATTAATAATCAAATTATCCAATGAAATGTTTAGTCAGAATTTAAAAGAATGACATGGCATTTCATGTATTTCACATATCTAACATAGAAAACAAATCAAAATAAAAGATAAGACAAAATAAGTAAATACCTCAAAGAAGAAGAAGAACAAAAAAAAACCTATATAACTATATAATAATAATTTCTAGCCTACTCATTAGTCATGCTGCTGCTGCTGGGGGGGGGGCTTGACGTCATCAGATCAGCTGACTCGAACTTCCGTAGTCGAGCATCACGTGACCAGGAAACCAGGAAGTGTAGTGTGTCAAACAGAAACAGGGCCGAGTCTGTCCTGTCTTTCTCTCCGGGTTAGGACTCAATAACAACCGTTTCACGCTCCTATAAAGGGGCCGAGCTGAAGGGAGGAGACGGACAGCTTCACTAGCTCATCATTAATCTATTAAGATGGGTTTAAATCGCTCTTTTCCGCTGGTTTTAGTGAACTTTCTATTAATCTGCGTCACTTTGTGGAGCAACCTGGTGGTCGCTAAGAGACCAAACGTTGTCCTGATCCTCACCGACGACTTGGACATCGCTATCGGGGGTCTGGTGAGTGCATTTATAATCATTTGATATGCTTATGCTGTTGTTTTAGTTGTCGTGACTGTGTGTTTGCAATTGTAGTGATGTCATGGTAGAAAACATGTGATTTAATTGACATTTATTTTGAGTCCTGTGTGATTAAAGCTGACTGCTCACATTCCTCCTGGTTGGACACATCATTTAGGCATCTCACACAGTCAGCAGTCTTTAATCAATCTGCTCCAATGTGCTCCCTCAAACACAATCCCTCCTATAGCATCATATAAGAAGGGATTACATATATAAAACACAAGATAAAAACTCAAGTTAAGGTATTACATATACAAAACACAAGATAAAAACATATAAGTTAAGGCATTACATATGTAAAACATAAGATAAGAAGGTATTACATATATAAAGCATAAGATAAAAACGCAAGTTAAGGTATTACATATATAAAACATGTAAAATATAACATATAAGATAAGAAGGTATTACATACTGCATAGAAAACATAATATAAGAAAGTATTACATATGTAAACATATAAGACAAAAGCATAAGATAAGAGGTATTACATATATAAAACATGTAAGATAAAACATAAGATAATAAGGTATTACATATATAAAACATAAGATAAAAACATATAAGTTAAGGTATTACATATATAAGACATAAGACAAAAACATAAGATAAGAAGGTATTACATAAATAAATCATATGAAGGTATTGCAGTAAAAGGGCAATAAGATATTAATATTATTAAAAAATGAATAATAATATTGATTCTAAAATAAGTTTTTATCCATTAACCTCACACTAAATTGAGTAATGTAAAATATATTTTAATGAAATATTCTGCCATTTTTATTACTTATTATTATGCCAAATGTATATATAGGTATAATTTATATAAACATATATAGGACAAAGCTTTTCAATTCATGTTAGGTACTGATGCAGTGGTCTGGCTTTGTAGAGAACAAGCTTAGTCATGATGTCAGTAAGAATAGGGCTGCAGCCTCATCACTATATCTTCATTAGATGATGAAAAAAGGGAGGCTGTTGCCCAATTTGACTGCGACAGAGGCTAATAAATTATGAAATTTGTCTCATCACACCATCTATTCCCCTTCCAGAGTCCACTCACCAAGACGAAGAAACTAATTGGTGATGCAGGGATATCATTCACAAACGCAGTAAGTAGTAGCGGCATCATTATTGTCATTTCGTCTCATCAGGGATCACGAAAAAGCAGATATTAAAACAGAGTTGTTCTCCATCTTCCCTGTCAGTTTGTGGCCAGCCCGCTGTGCTGCCCCAGCAGAGCCAGCATTCTGACGGGTAAATACCCCCACAACCACCACGTCATCAACAACACGCTGGAGGGAAACTGCAGCAGCAAGGCCTGGCAGAAGAGCGAGGAGGCCCACACCTTCCCCGCTCTGATGAGGACGTACGCCGGCTACCAGACCTTCTTCGCCGGGAAATATCTTAACCAGGTAACGGACGATAGGACGGGTACACATGATACATGATTTTGAACAGCATCAAAGGCCTCCTTTTCTGCTCCTTATCTGCATTTCCCGTACTGGTTTAGTTATGTTTACATCTGCTAATTGCACAACAAAGCAGACTGACTTCCTGTTGTTCATTAACTTGTCCTTAAATGTGGTTATCAGTGTGTTCAGAGTCTTTAGTCTGTCGTCCAAGAACCCAAATGATGGAGAACCTTTGCCCTTCAGAGTCCACATCATCAATACCAGTGTGGTCCATATTGTGGTGTACAACTACTCATTTGTTTCCCGTCGTAGAATAGTTCTCACTAATCCTCATCAGACTAAAATGCAGACTCTGTGCAGCATTTTTGTAACACTTCCGATTAGAAAAAAAAGGTAAAGGTAATTTCAGGTGGTTGTTAATAGTTAAACAGTCACAAGATCTTCTGTCATGCAATTTTATGTAATGATTAAGTCCAAAAGCTGCATCTACCCTTGTGATAAACAGATGGTCAAATGGGGAACCGGGAAATCCACTTCACCTAAATAGCAAACAAACTTCCCCTCCTCCCTCCCTGTATCTCTGGGTTTCTTAACCTTTTTCACTCGTGACCCCTTAAAGTCAAGCAAAGTCAACTCGTGATCCCTTATCACAAGTCAGAGCGTGGCTCTAGGGATGGCAGTTTCGGTCAGTTCCCCACTTTGGTACAGACTGAATGAAAAAGCGATACTGGATGTGGTTGCGTTGGCTCACTGAACATCTGATGTGGTGTGCACATACATTACATTTATGCACACTTGTCTCCAGTAACATACTGTATATAGTTTTCTAACATTGATTTTCTATTTATCTCTATCCTGTTTTTCTTGTGCTGCTGTAACACCAATCAGAAGAAGCTTACTATATATTTTTTGTCTGTAAATATTATTAAACAAATACACATTATGCTGTTTGTGTGTTTCAGTACGGGCACTCAGATGCTGGTGGAGTGGAGCATGTTCCTCCAGGCTGGAACTACTGGGTCGGACTGGTAAGACTGAAACTTCTTTAACCTTTCACCTACATCTTTGAGTTGTGGACGAAACAAGACATTTGAGGACATCATCTTGGCATCTTGAGATTTTATAGACCAAACAACTTGTCGATTAATCGAGAAAAACAATGAAAATAATCGTTAGTTCAAGACCTAGTTTTAGTGATGGACTAAAGGTTGTGTCAGAGGGTTTCTGCCACCCTTTAACAAAATATAAGTCTGGGAGGAACATATAACCCTTTCTGAAAATGCTATTAATAATATTTAATATCAAAAGCAAAAAATGTCAGGATCATTTAACCCACTTCTTGTACACAAATGTTTACAGAGGAGGTTTTAGCTCACTAACATCTCCGTGGGATATTTATGTTTTTCTTAACAGTGCGTCAGTGTATGTGGTCATGTGAGTGGAAGGTCCCTGCAGAAGGAGCCAGACTAATATAGAGGCCAAAATTAGATTTTGTTTACGTCTCTAACTCGGCCTACAGAAGACCTGAAACGAAAGAGGTCACGCCTGTAACACGACTACAGTGCAGACTAGGTTATCTTCACCGTGACTGCACAAACACTGAACTGGTCTCATGACCTGACAGCTTATCATAAACACAGAGAGGGAGTCATTCAGGTTATATAGTTTCTGCAGAGACTTTTACTTCTTTAGTGTCACCTTCTTACTGCCAGCTACTCAGCGTTAGTATGTCTGATTCTCAGGGAGAGGACACCGTGTCCAACATCTACCATGAAGTTTAGAGAGTCGTGGATCGCATGTCGGTACATGTGACCGTGATACATTTGAAATTATTGACGCTCGTAATCTGCTAGCTTGCTTTCAGAAAACGTACGAGTCAAACGTCCTACACTCTGTGAGGTGCAACCCTATAAGTACTGACCAGCTGAAGCCTTTTGGCATTATGTTTGTTTGTGAATTTGTTCTTATTCTGCATCCATAATCTGTGGCTTTTTGTGATATATGTCTATAAGCACCCTCACTCAGTCCAGTGCTTTCTGCACATATTCTCAATAAGAAGGAAATAAAAAGCTGAATTATCTATTTGACATTAAAGGGATAGTTTGGGTGTTTTGAAGTGGGGTTGTATGAGGTACTTATCCATAGTAGGTGTATTACCTACAGTAGATAGAGTTTGGAGAAACAGGCAGGAGTACCAACACAGGAGCAAAGCAATGTACTGCTGTGAACGGAGGCAGCAGCAAGACGGATTTTAGAAATATTCTAAATATAGCGTACACCTTGGAAAATAAACATTATTTTGCTATGCTCAATTCCAAAATAAGAGTATTTCATAAAAGTTGTTTGTGTTTTCCAGGAGAAGAACTCCAAATATTACAACTACACTCTGTCAGTGAACGGAAAGGCTGAGAAACATGGAGAGGACTACAGCAAAGACTACCTGACAGACGTCCTGGTGAGGCCTTACATTTTATGTTATGTCCTATAGTAGGTGTTAAATTAACTGTGATATTAACCAATAACTTCAAGTATTATTCATTCAATTCTTGCCGTTCTTTTTCTTTTAAGAATGTAAATACATTTATATCTTTTTTGTTGGGGGTTGAAAGTTAAAGTCATACAGATGAGGCTGCACTGAAATAAAGGCCTATTTGATATAAATGAAATGGGACATATCTAGAAAGCTATATTAATTATTTAATGTAACAAGTTACCTTTGAAGCTCTTTAAGTAACTAGAAGTAATGTTTTTGGTACGACTCCCTTGCTTTCTCTCAGGCCAACAGGTCTCTGGACTTCCTCCAGTATAAATCCAGCTACCAGCCATTCTTCATGATGGTTTCCATCCCGGCCCCCCACTCACCGTGGACAGCAGCTCCTCAGTACCAGAACAGCTTCAACACCACCAAGGCTCCCAGAGACCCCAACTTCAACGTCCACGGCAAGGTGAGACTTCTCTCCTATCATTTAAAAAAAAGAAAATGTTGAACTCCAACAGCTGATTTTGTCAAGATACAAAAAAAAAGTTATTAAATGCGTCTCTTTTGTTTTTGTTCAATCTCTCTTCAGGACAAACACTGGCTGATCAGACAGGCTAAAACCCCGATGACCAATTCCTCTGTCCAGTTTCTGGATGATGCTTTCAGGAAACGGTCAGTCATTACTGCTTCACACCTTCCTCTTTCTCCCCTCGTCTTTCTGCTTTTTAAAAATATTTCTTAAGGTCCTTATTTGTTTAAGTATTTTTGCTAAGACAATTCTTTTTTATGAGTTTCTATGTAGTTCAGTTTCACAGCAGGTTTCTTGTTGCTCCTCCCGGTCTGTAGTTGGCGAACGTTGCTGTCGGTGGACGACCTGGTGGAGAAAATAGTGAAGCGGTTGGAGGTCAGAGCTGAACTGGACAACACGTACATCTTCTTTACCTCCGACAACGGCTACCACACAGGTAGGCAACTACACACAGGAGGAGAGTTAGAAAGGAATGATGCAGACATTTTTAGAAGGATTTCTTAACACTGTGAGATTTTGTGGCATTTTGAACACGAAGAAAGAGGACTGTGGAGCCTCGATGGAAGTTTATTACGTCTCCGTCTCTTTCAGGTCAGTTCTCTCTTCCTCTGGATAAGAGGCAGCTCTACGAGTTCGACATCAGAGTTCCTCTCATGGTCAGAGGACCGAACATCAAGCCCAACCAGACCAGCCAGGTACAAACTCACACCTTGTTGTTATTCTTCCTCAGCTCAGCGTCTCCCTGCAGTATGAGCTGAAATAAATGAATTCATCTTGTTGTCAGATGCTGGTGGCGAACGTCGACCTCGGTCCGACCATGCTGGACATCGCCGGCTACGACTTCAACAAGACGCAGATGGACGGCATGTCCTTCCTGCCCGTCATGGTGAGATCACTCAGTTAATGGTTTTCCTTTTTAGTGTCCAGTATAGTAATTCAGATAATAGATAATAGATAATAGTAACTCACAGTTAATGCTCATTATTTTTGTTTTGTTACAATTTTAACAAAAATTCTGACGTCTGAATTGCCGTTTACATTTTTATATTTTTCAGTGTTTCAAATCATTTCAAATTAAATTTCAAATAGTCATTATGAAGTGAAAACTAAATGGCAGTTGAGTGCTGAAGTTTAGAAAATGAGTGACGATTAAGTAAATGGTTGTCACAAAAATATGATGATTATTTACATATGTAATTTGTGTACCTGTTTGTGTGACCAGGAGGGGAAGATGAACAGCAGCAGCTGGAGAACAGACATCCTGGTGGAGTATGAAGGAGAAGGAAGCACCGTGTCCGACCCGGATTGTCCTCTGCTGGGACCCGGAGTGTCGGTACGAGATGAAACTTTTTTTATACTATCTATTAAAAGGGGAAAAGACGTAGCAAAAAAAAATCATTATTCTCTTCCTCCCACCTGTCCTCTTTCTCCAGGAGTGTTTCCCAGACTGTGTGTGTGAGGACTCGTACAACAACACATACGCGTGTGTGCGAACCGTCGCCTCTGCTACCAACCTGCAGTACTGCGAGTTCGACGATAATGAGGTTTGTTTTTCTACCGGCAGTGTTCATTTTGTAGCATATTATTATTTGTTTTGACCTAAAAAAATGAATAATTATTACAAAAATGCATGTTTCAATGAGCTGCAATTAATTATGTTACTTAAAGCCACTATGTGTATGTGAAGATTGTTTACTGTGGCGGTGGTCGAATGCATCTTTTTTTTAGGCGTACAGTTTGACAGTAACATTGTTTGTGGACGTGCGCCCCCTTCAGGTGTTTGTAGAAGTGTACAACGTGACAGCGGACCCCTACCAGCTCACCAACATCGCAAAAACCATTGACCAGGAAGTCCTGGAGAAGATGAACCACCGGCTGATGATGCTGCAGTCCTGCTCCGGACAGTCGTGTCGGACGCCCGGCGTGTACGATAGGAGGTCGGTACAGCGCCGCTATGCTCGTTTGTTCCACTGCAAAGAAAAAAAGATTTTGATGTCCCACACTTCTAAAATGTTTTGTTTGCTGCTGCAAGATGATGATGACAAACACAACACCCAACGGTGTGTAAAAGGCCTTTACCGTCTTGTGTTTTCTCAGGTATAAATTCGACCCTCGACAGATGTTTCCGAGCCACAGCTGGCGGCTCAGCAGACTCAGACAGAAGATGAAGTAAGAAGAGGTGATGAAGGAGACGGAGGAAGGAAGAGAAGGGCTGTATTGTGTTTAGTATTCAGCCTTTCCTGCTGTTGTTGCCTTGTTTTCAGGCCTCCTGAGCCAGTCTCTGTGTAGATGGATGGAGAAGGGATCAGGTGGGAGGACTGGAGGCCTCTCTGGGTGCAGGTGGACTCACCTTTAAAGCTTCCAGACTGGGCTGCTGTTTAGTGAGTTTGTCAGTAGGTGTGCAGGGAAATTATTCAGGATGGATTTACACTCACAAGCCATTAATTCCTGTTTTCTTATAAGCGTTATTGTGTCTGCTCGGTCAGTTCAAAAAGTGACAAATGTCCGACCCAGTTCTTATTAATTCATGTCTGTCCATGTCATATCAATGATCGTTCATTCACTCGTCTAAATATTGTTCTGTGTGGGGTTTTTTTTTGGTGCATTCGGATGGTCCTCAAGAATTTGTCAGAAGGTGGAAATTTCAATCTTCATCACAGAGAAAGTGATAAAATTGAGCAACTTCCATGACATGCGAATGTAGAACTTAACATTTGCTGTCACATGATGAACTGTAGTTACATTCTAGAGATCATTTCATTTATTTATTTAATTAATTTGATGAGGACCAACCAGCTGCAGCAAAAAAAAAAAATCCTGTGTTAGATATCGTGCTTCTTCTATGATATAATGAACTAAACACGACGATAATAAGTTGAACTCTGACGGAATTCGTCTTTAACGTCGTCTTCAGTAGATGTGAATGACAGAGCGAGTATTCATAGGATGGAAGTGTAATGTGATCGTACCTGAAGCAAACAGAAAAAGAACTGGGTTGTAAAGAAAAGAGCGCCACCTACTCACAGACACGACATGAGTGCCTACTGACGGACCTACAGCTCTATATTTACCCCCAGATATCACTTCCACAGTCTATATTATATAATGGATAAAATGACTGAATAGTTACTATACTCTGACAGCAGCCAACATGTGATGTGATTGTGGCTTTAAAAAGGAAAACTTGACGCCAATTTGGACAAAAAGTTTCAACATATTTTTGTCACAATAAATCAGGTGGACAGAAGAATCACGACTGAATATTTAAGAAATAAAACAGGAACTTAAAATGGTCAGACCCTTAACAAGCAGTGGTAAAAAAAAAATGTCTCACGATTTCATAAAAAGCAACTTTCTCGTGATTTATCTCGACTGTGAGCAGTGTTAAAGCACCTTTTTCATCCACAAATTCAAAATGAATCGCCACTTGTTGTCTTTTTTTGTTTTTACACATTTTGTAAAAACAATGTAGTCCTTCTTATTGATTTCTATAAAAGCCCTGAGAGGCAAGTGAGAAAAAAAAAAATCTGGTGATCTGAATTGTTTTTTATCTAAATTTGTTTATGACTTAAGAACAGGTGAAAAAAGGTTTTGCCATGATAATCGTTGTTAGAATATGAGGTAGTTGTGCACTTCAGCCTCTTGTGGCCGAAATGAGTATTACAACAACAAACACTTTGAAAAGATTATCCTGACAAAAAAAATTTCACCTGACAAAACTTTTTTTTCTTCACCTTTTTCACAGATAGAGACTTAGAAAGAATATCCTGGAAAAACTTTTTTCTTCACCTGTTCTTAAGTCATGAACACAGGAGAGAAAACAATTTAGATCCGACTTAGAAAATGAAAAATTAGGTTTTATTTTATTTTTTTTCCTTACTTGCCTCTCAGAGCTTTCGTACATTTTTCCTATTTGGATTTTATTTCATACAGCGTTTATGTAAGTCACTTTAAATGGACAGAGAAACATACATTTCTATGTTGGGGAGGAAAATGTTGACAACTTTCAAGTATTTCGCTAATAACTTCAATGTTTTGTGGTGTTTCACTGAGCCAAATTTGAAGTATTGGTTCCTACAGAGATTCATTTCCTAATGTGAAGGAGGAAACAGTAATTTTAGAAAGATAGAAGATATATTTTGCCGAAACAAAAAAAAACTTTTCCCCCCATCATCAGGGTTTCAGTCAGCACAGTTTTGTTTTATTTATGTTTCTTTCTCATTTTGTTTTATGAGTTGGATGTGAGAACTTGTAACGGCCAAATAAAAATAATCTATATTTGATATATTTTTCAACGCGACCTCCTTCAAACTTTAAGGGAAATGATTTTTTTTCTTTGGATCACATTTATGTTTATTTATGCCATTAACTACACTTAGACAAAAAAAAAAAA
Source organism: Sebastiscus tertius (assembly GCA_916701665.1). Classification (NCBI taxonomy): domain Eukaryota; kingdom Metazoa; phylum Chordata; class Actinopteri; order Perciformes; family Sebastidae; genus Sebastiscus; species Sebastiscus tertius. The sequence continues at coordinate 10,756 of CAKAOH010038131.1, forward strand.
TCCTTAATCCTCCTTATATCTGTGGGATTTTTTATTTCAAAAGGTCGATATATTTGAAATCCAAGCTGCCTATGCCAGCATTTTGTGGCAATACATTGAGATTATTCTCATATTATTAACATCCAACCAAAGATCTGATATATTTTGAGGGAACTGACATTCAGAAAGTCTCGTCACATCTGCATGACATTTGTTGTAAAAGACTTCATCTTTTTTTTTTTTGTGTGTTAATTTTGATTGTGAAGTATTTTCTCACTGACAAGCAAAGCAGACAAACTTGTGAATCAATGATTTTCTCCCACTGCTACTGTGTGTTTGTTATTCTTGGACTAATAATAATGCGTTTCATGCAGCTCCTTTCTTCCTCCGTAGTTTGTTCCGATGATTCACAACTGGACTGAATTAATGTGACAACACTGAGATCAACATGTGATTATATTTCCTCTCGTTTCAATTCACTGATGCACTTTCCAATCTGTCAGAGCGGTTTTTATTTTGGAACCATTAGTTTTATTTTAATTTTCTAGAGTAGTTTTTGATGATTATGTATTTTTGGCTCGTGTTTTTTGTCCAAATAAAGAGATTCTCAAAATATCACAGAAGCTCAGTTTCTAAATATTCTTTGACCTTTATATCTTATATATACACATACATATAAACATCCAGTAGTTTTGTACGTACCTGTTGTCATACGTACTCTCGTAATCTGTGTTAGGAATCAACAAATCATCTCCTGTTCAAAGCATAATCAAATGCAAAGTTTTAAGTTTAAGTTTTCTATATTAATTAAGATAATAATCATTTAGTCTATTAAATGTCAGAAAATAGTTTAAAAGAATACCTGTCAGAATCCGAGGAGAGATCTTCAGATGTCCAAAAGATATTTAGTTTTACAAATTATATAAAAATAGAAAAGCAGAAAATCCTCACAGTCGAGTGTTAAATGATTAATTGATTATCAAAACAACTTCAGCTCTTGTTTGCAACACATTTGTTATTCAGGAGTCTCACTGAAATGTTATTTTTATATAAAATATTTATTTTTAAATCTAACTTTCCAATATGGTATTAATAGTACACATTCCCACAGTTTTTTTTTTTTTTTTCAGACAATCTGAAATTCATATTTTCATGGTTAATTTAAAAATCCACAGACAAAGTTAGATTTGTGACGATCCTGGCCGGGTCTCCCAGTTAGTTAGGAGTCACTTTTGTGTCTTTATTATCCGATCAAACAGAATAGGATTGAGAGCAAAACTTTCCACACTGCAATCACAAAAAAGTTTTTATTAAAATAAGTAAAATAAATTTGTGATTAAAAATGTATTTGTGAATCAAAATGTTTAGTTTAAAATTTCAAAAGTTTTGTTTGCAAATCCAAAAGTTTTGTTTGCAAATCCCAAAATTTTGCTTAAAATTTCAAACGTTTAGTTTGTAAATCCAAAACTTTTGTTTAAAATTTCAAAAGTTTTTTTGCGAATCCAAAAGTTTTGTTGTGAATCAACATCATTCAAAACAGCAAATTAAACTTCTGGATTCCCCTTAATACATTTTTAATCACAAATTTATTTTACGTGCAATAAAACATCTTTGAATTGCAGTGTGGAAAGTATTTGCTCTCAAACTTATTCTGTTTGGTTGCATAATAAAGACATTAAAGTAACTCCATCCCTATGTTGCTTACTAACAAACTGAACTATTAACAGACTAGCAGGTGAAAAGGTGTCTCCATTGAAGTTTAATTCCGGTTGGAAAGACGGTTGATGGATCCAGTGTTTCTTCTGCTGCTCATCTGCAGACGTCCAGTGCGATGACAAATGGGTGGATTACTCCTTTAAATCTAATTTCTCTGATTTAATTGTTCATTATTTGCGGTGTACTATATAACGTGGTTTCAGCTCACCATTTCTGGGAAATTTCAAATGTGGGTATTTCATCACTTTGTTTGAGCAGATGGAAGTTTATATCTACGTAACATCCACTCCTCGCTCCGGAGATGAACGCCGACTAAAAACCCTGAAAATGTAAAAATCCAGAAGCGCCACAAACCTTCCTGGTAGCTGCTCGATCAGAAGCTTAAACTGTCCAAAAATTTAAAAATGAACAAGCCTACGTTCAGTTCAGTTCAATCATCAGCTGTCCCCTCCCTCCAGGACGGGCAGGAACGGCAGGTCGGTGCTGCCCAGGTAGGTCCTCCCTCGGTGCTGGAACACGTCGCTGACGGCCCACGTCAGCCGGCCTTCGGGGTCGTGCAGCGTTCCCACGATCTCGCCGTCCGATCCCAGCTCCAGGACCAGAGCGTAGCATGGCAGCAGCAGGCTGTACCAGCTCAGAGGGATCACCTGGAAACACAAACACGTTTAATATAGTTACAGTTTGCTGATAGACATCTGAAGAAAATTATTTCCATAATAGATTAATCGTTTCAGTCATTTTTCAGGGGAAAAAATGCCAACGAGTACGTATAGTTTGCTGATAATCCTTCTGTATTTGTACTTGTAATGGAGTATTTTTACATAAGGGTACTTCTTTCACATCACTGCAAATTAATAAGTATGAATTTTAAATGTAAAACATGTTTTTAATAAAGTTTTTCAGCTTTAAGTGAGCTAAAAACAGTTTCTCTGTCAGCGTGACCTCAGATTACATTTCCCAGAGTTCACTGGGAGTTCAGACCTGTTCCTTCCAAGTGTGTGTGTGTGTTACAGAGAAGTGCATTCAACTAAAACCGTGTGTGTTCGTTTAACAATTCAATGTGTGTGTGTGTGTGTGTGTGTGTGTGTGTGTGTGTGTGTGTGTGTGTGTGTGTGTGTGTGTGTGTGTGTGTGTGTGTGTGTTATTAAAGTGGTGCTGCCCCTGTCCCGTCAGATTTCACACTATCTATTCTCAGTAATGGAACAAAGCCGGTTATTCTCCCCTGACTGACAGATGAGATAATTGTGAATCACACAGCGTTCCAGATGCATCATGGGAAAAGTAGATTTGCTTATAACTGCTGATAAAACTGCTCTTATGAAACGGCAGCCTAAAAAAATGTTGCTCTACATTCACAGTATTTCACAATTTAACAAGTTTTCCCAGCAGTACGTCTCTAAATATTGTAGTTCTGCTTGCTATCTTGCCATCAGAACTCTTTCTAGCTCTCATCTGCAGTAATCTAATATTGATTATTATATCAGACGTATATATTATTGATTCTTAAATTATATAAACTGTAAAAACACACTGACCTTGGCCAGGAAGCGTTTGACGGCCGGGTACGGGGCGATCAAGTCCAGGAAGGGAGGCGTGACCTTACGGAACCGTGTCGTTGTTATGCCAACCAGGAATGTTCCGTGGTCGCTAAGGCGGATGTTGTCGGGGTAACCGATCATGTTGTCCAGGAGGATCTCCTTGGTGCCGGCCTTCGGGCCCTTCAGCCAAAATCTGAGAGAAGACAGAGAGTCAGCTGAGTGACTGATGTTCATCTTATAGTATATAGTTTTGACATAATTGTACTTTACTTGAGTATTTCCATTTTCTGCTTCTTTATACTTCTACTCCACTACATCTCAGAGGGAAATATTCTACTTTTTACTACATTTATTTGACACTTATAGTTACTTTTTACATTAAAAACACAATATTATTTCACGATATGATGCAATACTATACTTCAAATCTACTCAGTAGTACACAAAGTATCTACAAGTGTCTCCACGTTGAGGAACTACAACATTAAAATACTCTTAAAACAAATAAAAACAGAATAATATCATATTCTATAATAATGTAACACTCTGAAAGGAGCCATTCTGCATAATGAGTACTTTTACTTTTGATACTTAAAGTACATTTTGCTGATAATACTTCTGTACTTTTTCTTAAGTAACATTTTGAATTCGGGACTTTTACTTGTAACAGAGTATTTTTAGACTGTAGTATTTCTATTTTACTGAAGTATCCGAGTACTTCTTCCACCACTGATCGTGTGTGTGTGTGTACCTCAGCACACGTCCGATGCTCGTCTCCGCCAGCAACAGGAAGTGTTCGTCAGGCGACAGTGCGATGCCGTTGGGCATGTAGAGAGAGTCCAGCAGGACCTTCACACTTCCCGTCTCTGGATCGTAGGAGAGGAGACGGCCGAGGCTGTTCAGCTCGATCACCTGAAACAAACAGTTTGCTTTTAGTTTCATTATCTTTTTTAGTTTATTTGAGTTTGGATCCGTTTAGATGATCATATGTGGCTTATTTTACGAACTTCAGAGCGTTATTCAGCCTCCTTCCTGACAAGCTAGTATGACATGGTTGTTACCAATGGATTCCTTAGGTTTTCTAGTTTAATATACCAGTATCTCTACCTCTAGCTCGAAACCTGGGCCTGCTACAACCTCTGAAAGACAGTAAAGTTGGCCGAGGTTGCCTCAAGGTGTTAAAGAGGTCAAGTTAATTTATGTGAACAGCGTCTCTCCTCGAGCCTCATCAGCAGCACTCAGCAACTTCCTGAACTGAATGGACTCTAATTAGTATTCCCTTTATTGGCTAACCGGCCGGGTTGACGGGTAAAAAGAATAAGTGTCCTCATGTATTTGGAGGGCTGCCGTTGCCGAGCAACACTGAAAAACACCTTGAAGGACCCTGCTTGCATCAGCTTTCCTCTGCTTGGTTAACTATTAGGAGACACACACCTGCTGCTTTACTTCACTCACTCTGTTTCTAACTCTTTTACGTGCTCAATGGTGCTTTTGCATTTAAAACGAGGTGATTGGAAGATCTCTTCAAGGACATCTTTTCCCCTCGTCTCACCTCCAGTTTGACGTGTCTGCGTCCCCAGCGACTGGACGAGTCGGTGAAATAAATGATCCCAGTCTGGGGGGAAATCTCCAGGCCGTTCAGGAAGGCAAAGGGAACGCCATCAGCACCTGAGGAACACAGAAAAGACGGGTCACAGTCACAGACAAAGAATTTATTTACAAATTACAATTACAAAACAACCATCACACACACACTCACTCTACCTTGTGAATTAGCGAGCAGCAGAGTCTTCTCTCCAGTTTTGGGGTCGACGCTGTGCAGCCCAAAGTACGAGTCAGCAACTATCAGCTGACCGCGACGATCCAGACGAACGCCGTGAGGACGACCGCACACGGGCTCGTAGTCTGTACTGCTGCCTGCAGACACATAACGGTGTTATTTTAAACAACTTTAATAAATGAATGCATGTTACCAACCAACCCCTTTATTCCAACATGCACTATCTGGAGTCTTAGAGTCTCATTTTGTTTTGTTTACTTGTGCGATTTTCTTTTTGTACATATTTAATCAGCGTTGTTGGAGAGAGCTTGAGACCAAAGAACAACTGCTTTTGTAATTGTTGTGAATTTGATAACAAATAACTTGATACTTGAAACTAACTTTCTATTTTATTTGCTTATCTGATCACTAATCTGCTATAATGAACTATGCTGAGAGAAAGATAAAGAGTAGAGATTTAAAACACAGCACAGAAGAAGAATTATAAACAATCTGCTGACAGACAAATAATAATTTTGTGATTATAAACAAAACAGCTGAATTGAAACACTATAGGAACAGAGATTTAACTGCTGATGTTGTTGTGGATTAACTCAGCTCATTTGGAGTCTCAACAGCACCAAAATACTGACTGCAATAGTCAACTGAAGTGCAGTGAAGTGTTGAAAGAAAAGAGGAAGGATGCAGACGTCCCTGAGAAAACACACAGCTGTTTTAAAGTAAAATACCGACCACATTCTGGTAGATCCTGTCCCATGTGTGTGATGAGGGTGAGGCTGTCATCAGGACCGATCCTCCACAGCTTCCCGTCCACCGTCCCTGTGTACACGTTACCTGGAACACAACACAACACTGAGGATTCAGGGGGATACAGTCACAGATATAACATTCGGACCATCATGGGACACTTAAAATCTCCATGGAAACTGGTATTATAGCATATTAATTTATCTATAAGGTATGGAAAATTAGAAATATGTAATAAATATACAAATGTTAGATGGTAATCTGCATGCACAACAACAAAAATGTGGTTATAATAATCATCCGCTCATATAGTGATCAATTTGACCCAGATAGACGTGATCACTGTAAGCGGTTTACACTGTACTGGAAAACAACAACAAAAGCAAAAATCTCTGAATAAATACATAGGAAAACTGTGTCATAAAACCAGCTATCCAAACAGATAAATTCAATGTGTCACATGATCAACACAGGCAAAGGTCAGAGGGCAAACCCATCCAGCCCTTGATGAGATAAACTCTGAGAATCAGTTTAAAAATCACGTTTAAAATCCAGCACGCTCACCTTCCTCATCCGCAGTGAAGGATTCTGGTCCGTGTAGTTTCCCAGTGAACAGCCTACGGCCCGTCTGCAGCCGGGTGTTGACAGCCAGCGGCCCCTCGAGGAGCGGAGGAGGGCCCTTCAGTCTGGAGGAACAAATTTGGATTTAACCGTCAGCGACAACCGTTGTAGCCATTTGCTAATATAAAATGTCAGTAAGTTTAGATCTTGTTACTCCTTTAAAACGTTTTTAGAGTAGTTTCTGCTACTTACACGTGTGGTTTGGGGTCTATGGGAGAAGGCAGCAGGTAAACTCCAACAGTCACAGCGAGCAGAGCCGCTAATAACGATCTCTTACCCAACCTGAGAGAGAGCAGATATTATTTAGAAACGCAGAGTGCAGTAACGTTGATTATTTTAAATTTTCTAGTGAACACAACATATTTTTCAACATGCTTTGCAAAATAAAGAAAACTAGGGATGTAAATCACGATATTATATTGATTCTTTGGACAACGATACGATGTTTGCTGATATCAAAAAGTCTGCGATGATAAAAACAATCTATTCTAAAGTGTGAATTTCAAAATAAAAGGTGTATGTTAAAGATGACGATATGTATCGATATTTTTTACTTGATGATTTTGGATCGTTGATCATTGAATCGATATATTGATCCAGATCGATGTATCGTTACACCCCTAAAGAAAACTTGACACTGACCCTAGAGCAGGGGTCAGTGTCACTGACCTTTACTATCTTTTGATGGTAAAGGTCAGCAACCTTTACCATCAAAAGAGCTGTTTTAGACAAAAGAAAATCTGTCTGGAGCCGCAAAACAACAATCTGAGATTTCCAGAATAAAGTCATAATATTATAAGAAAAAAGTCGTAATATTACGAGAAAAAAGTCATAACTTTACGAGAAAAAAAAGTCGGAATATTACGAGAATAAAGTAATAACTTTACAAGAAAAAAAAGTCGGAATATTACGAGAAAAAAGTCATAACTTTACGAGAAAAAAGTTGTAATATAACGAAAATAAAGTCATAACTTTACGAGGAAAAAAATATGTATTATTACGAGAACAAATGTCATAACTTTACGAGAAAAAAAGTCGTAATATGAGAATAAAGTCGTAACTTTACAAGAAAAAAAGTCGTATATTACAAGAATAAAGTCATAACTTTACAAGAAAAAAAGCAATAACACATAAAATTACTACTTTATAATATTACAACTTTATTCTCGAAATCTCAGATTTATTTTTTTTCCTCAATGTGGCCCTAATACTCCGTCGTTGCTGACCCCTGCCCTAGAGGTACTCATTTCATGCACATTTCACCTTTTTATTTAAATATAATAAACTTTAAAGCTGCAAAATTATAGTTTTCTGTTGTCTCTGCAGTTCCCAGTCTGCAGTTAATAAGTCAACAGTGTTGTGTCACACATGGTGAGATGAACTTTGACATGTATAACATGTTTCACACAGGATCTATAATATACAACACCACAGTATGTTGGCCACACAAAAGGTGAACCCATCGATCCAAGACATCTGTTGTGTGGCTGAATCGAACTACAGATCAATGTTCAAGTAAATCAATAAGATTGTAGAGCATGTTCACTGCATGTATGTTTGTTTGTTTTTCTTTAAATGTGAGATTGGTTTCCTCCCATCAGAAGCTGAGCATTGATATTTTTAAACGTAAACTAAAAACCCATCTATTTAGTCTGGCTTTCATGTAGTGTTTTATAATTTTATGGCTTTATTGTTTATATTTCTTTTATTTATCATCATCATTATAGTGTTTATTTTACTATATTTTGTTTAATCAATATTTTATTGGTGATCATTATTATCTCTTTTATTCTATTTTATTACAATTTCATTATTTGAATACAATCTGCTTATTTTGTGTAGTTTCATAATTTTTTATTTATTTTTATTGTTATTTTTATTTCCTTGCATTTTATTTATCTTTTATTATCTTAAATACCCATCTTTTATTGCTTTCTTATTCAATGAACTTTCATATTGGTTGTTTTTGGTGTGCATTATAGTCTCTAAATCCATTTTTAACATTCTACATTTTTGTCTGTACAGCACTTTGAATTGCATTTGACTTGTTTGAAAGGTGCTGTGTAAATAAAGCTTGATTGATCGATCGATTTGTGGCATTATTCATTGATTGTTCACAGAAAAATAAAAGAAATTGAAACTTTGTCAAACTCCTCTTTGTGTTATTAAGACAAGCTGACACAGATTTGTATTGAAACAACAGTGTCCCATACAGATGTGTACTTTTCAAAATAAGACTATTATGCAACTTGAGACTTTGCAGTAAGCCAAACTCCATTACAAAATGTGCAAGTTTTATTCTTTCAAGGAACTTGCATATATTATAAATCATCATATATTTCACAAATCCTGATGTAGCTAAAAGGATGATCAGAAAGTAGGAATCTGTTTAATCTAATTTAAACTTTTTGCATAGCACAGCTGTGTATTATTATGAGCTGGGGACTCACCTGAAGCAGCCTTTGACCTTTGTTGTATAAAAAATAAAAGCAGCTTTTGACATTTTATTGAAGCCGAATAGATATCTAACCCTTAATGATTCAGAACATGTCTTTATTTTATTTATATTTTATTTTAATACGACACAGTAACGTTTATAACAACAATTAACAGATTTATGAATGAGGTTTGGCGACGCAGATAGAACCTCCATACTTGTGGTGTTCACAGAGACAGTCTGTCCTAGACTAATATATTACTAAATATATATTTTAGTGTGACTTTAAAGTGATTAAAAAGTGTCAAACTTACATAGTTGAGATTTTAGTTGAGCGTCTTTTCTTCTTGCTGGATCAAACAGATCTGACTGAGTTGAAGGTGAGACGGAATAAAGACTGTGTAACACACCAGAGGCTATATAACAGAGCATCCGGTGAGCACCTTCAAAATAAAACACATTTCCAGTTTCCATTTTTTTGACTTTCTGAAAGGTCTCCAGGGTTTGCATGAGGTAATTGTTTAGCCAAGGTGGTAAAAGGGCACCCATGATTTTGTGATTCAACAGAAAATATTAGTGGATATTGGTGCATATTCCCTTAAAAAAACAACTTAACTGCACTAATTGTAGACAAAACTAAATGTATAAAAGAAATTCTGTGCAAACAAAATACAAAGTAATAATATTACGAGAATAAAATCAGAATATTACGAGAATAAAGTCATAACTTTATGAGAAAAAAGTTATAATATTACAAGAAAAAAGTCATAATATTACGAGAATAAAGTCATAACTTTATGAGAAAAAAATAAAATAACACGTAAAATTACTACTTTATAATATTATGACTTTATTCCCATAATATCACGACATTTTTTCTCATAATATGATGACTTTATTCTCAAAATCTCAGATTTCTTTTTTTGGCCCTAATACTCTGTTGTACTGATGGTGAATAAAAATGAAAATGTAAACAAAAAAACAGTTATTTATTTCCATTTTTATAAATCCACAGGGAGCCACTGGAGAGGAGCTAAAGTGTCGCACGTGGCTCCCGAGCTGCAGGTTGCTGACCCCTGGTCTAAGCTTTTACTTTGAAGGCAGCATTAGCAGGTTCCCTTCTGCAGCTTCACACATCACAGAGTTGAGTGTGTGTGTGTGTGTGCTTGTGTATGTGAGACAGCAGGGAGGGGGTTCCCCTCTTCTAGACTGTGAGGTCATGGGAGTTGGGGTCAAACAGAGGACAAGAGGAGGAGGTGCTGCTTCTCCTCCAGACTACAGTACACTACTGACAAACAGCCTTTTCTCCTGGTAACCGTGGTAACCGTGTCCTGGCTGTACCTTCATATTTAGTGACATCATCTTCATCTAACTCTCTGCAAGAAAGCAAATATGCCTGTTTCTCAAAATGTTGAGCATACAACTGGCCACATTTTTAATCTTTTGTACATGAAAAGTGACATATTCTGTTGTTTTTTTTTAAACAGAATTAGCCATAATTTGTATTTTTGGCACAAAATTGTACAGGTTTTGTATTTGTTGGGCAGTAAAATTGACAGATTAGCATGCAAGTTGTCTAATTTTATATTTTTTGGCTTGGAGACAATTTAGCAATTTTTGTGCATGAAAATGATCAGATTTAGTATATATATTCAGCATAGAAATTGTCAACCTATGTTGTGATGAAAAATATACATAAATAAATAAATAGGTAACAAACCAAAAGAGTTTTCTATAAGTTTGATTTGATTTGAATAACTGATTTTTGTCAAATTTATCTGTAGATCCAGTAAATGTTTCTGATCTGTTAATGCAGTAAAAGTCTTAGTTGATTTGGGAAATATAAATAACAATTATATTCAAAATCTGTTTTTTTGGTCTATAAAATGTCAAATGAAAATTGAAAAATGCCCCTCCTAATTCCCCTGAGTGAAAGGTTTTGTCTTCAAATATCTTGTTTTTTGTTTGACAACAGTTTTAAACCACAAAATATTTAGACTATAATTACATAAAACAAAGAAAAGTAGCACATTTTCATATATGAGAAGCTGAAAGCAGTGAATCTTTGGCATTTTTCTATGCAAAGTACATATTTTTTTTTAAAGATGACTTTTTTTTTTTTTTAAGACAAGTAATTATCTAAATAGTTGCCAATTAATTTGTCTTTCAACGAGTGATAAATTTGTCAAATATATTAAAATAATCTTATTTACGGTATCTTAATTCAACTACAAACAGTGTTGTGAGGTCACAAAACCTAACTAAATCAAAATCAAGAAGAAAACAAAAAAATAGCGGCAATAAAACAAACATGAAAACACTCTTTTGTTGTTTTAATTTCACCTTTAATAGATGCAGCCCGCCTCGTGTGAAGGAAAGGCCACATTTGGTAACGATTCAAAGAGAAACCACAAAATACCGACACAAATAAACCGGCCTCGAGTTAACTGTTCGCCTGCAGAGAGAGCTGCAACGTGATGAAACCCTCCGCTTCTCCTGCAGGTTTGTTTTTCTGTCAGACTTTAAAAAGGCACTGCTGAGGTCCGAGCTTTCAGACCAAGCTCAAAGGCCAAAATTCAACTAAATCTTGCATTAAAATATGGCTTCTATTGACTTCCATCTTCCGTAGACAGATTAGTGAATTGAAAATAAGATCATCTTCTTTTCATACTTTTGGATTTTGCAGCTCAGGTCTGAAATTAAAACCTTTTTTTCTTCCTCAAGTGTAAAAGTTGTGTTTCAGATGCTTACGAGGAACTCATCATGTGAGATAAACCCGATCTCTTCTCTACAAAGTCAACAAAAAAACAGCATAATTGGAAAATAATAATATCAGTAAATGGCAAAAGAGCTACACACAGATCTTTGGCATTTAACGTTACAGTTTCTGGATGTTCAAACTAGAGACACAGATCGCACAAAACAGAAGCTCTTAAGCTGATAGGTCAGTTAACTAATTTAAGAGAAAACAGTCTCACTACAAGGTCCATTTAGTGGCCGTTCTGGAGCTTTTGATCACATCAAATGATCACATGACATGATTAGTATTCCTAACAACAGTTTGAGCGTCAAGAATAAACTTTTGAACTGCAGCTTTGGATGAAAGGTCCTTAGAAGTGCTCAGAAAAGATGGAAATTTGAACTTCTAAAAAGGTCAGTTTGCTGATGAAGATCATGTAATGTGATCAAAGGCTCCAGAACAGCTGCAAACAGTGAGGATATGGTGAGATTGTTTTCAGTTTCCAAGGTCAAAAATGAACTCCAGCAATTTAATAGCTCTAAAAATGATCTAAATTTATGATTTTTAAAACCGTAAATAAATATTCTTGTATAGAGTATGATTCATTTTAAACCACATAATGCAGTTATGTGTAAAATGTATATTCACTGACAACATCTAAATATTTAGGGATGCACAAAAATGGTTTTGTTAAAGGATAATCTTTTCAGGGCACCCATAGGACTCCATACAAATAAATATTGTAATCTATATCTATACAATACATATTATATATATTGTAGGATGTGTTGTTGTTATACAGTTTAGCCAATTTGTTGAAGAAATTGTATTACAAAGTGCACTGAAAGCTCTGGAAAAATTGAGTAAGTAGTTCTTGACAATTTACTATTATAAAAGACTAAAAAAAACAGGAATTATTCACATTTGAGAGGCTGGAACCGGTTAATTTTTGCCTAATAAATGTCAGAAAACAGCAGAAAATGCCCACAATGACAGTCCCAAACTCAACAATGTTCAGTTTATCAACAAAGTAGCTAATCTTCATATTTGAGGAGCTGGAACCGGAGCATATTTGGCATTTTTTGCTTAAAAATTATCGAAATAGTTGATATAATAATAATTTAATAATGAATAATTGATTTAACTGCATTAATTGGAGATAAAACTAAAAGTATAAAAAAAATTCTAGGCAAACAAAATACAAAATCTTGTTTTTTCCAGAGCTTTCAGCCACATCTCATTGCTCAGATGATTTATTTAGCAAAATAAATCAGCATTATATGGTGTAACATCAAACTAAATTTTTTATTTTTTGTCAAACTACTTCATCTAAAGGTAAAAAATTAACCTTAAAGCTCAATTGTTTGTGCGCTCTGTGACTCTAGTCATGATTAAGATCTCTGAATACATAGCAGGTATCACATAATAAACTCTGCGTTCATTAACACTACTGGCCCAAAAGCTGTTCATAATAGATACATTGATCAACAAGCCTAATTTATATAACCAGCAGATCTGAAAGCATTTGAAAAACAGTATGTGTTCACCCATTTTCACTCCAAAAATTAATTTCCAAATGCCGTCTGACCGCCCGTTTTTATCTACGATGATAACGCATGCTTTAATGCTGAGCAGCCCAGTAGTGTGTACAGTAAGCATGAATGTATACAAAGAGACAAACAGGAACACATGCGAGATTTCACAGTCTACAGCTAAACTCATACGGAAGCTCGTTGAGACCAAAAACATAAAATAAAATTAGCTTAAAATAACTTCTGTCACACTGTACTTCCATTTGTAAAAAAAAAGAAACATAATTATGAGTGGAGCTTAACAAGTTCTTTCAAAATAAGATTATAGTGAATTAGATGTTAAGATGAAGTACAGAGTGTGATGGCGGAAAAAAAAAATAATCAAAAAACCCGTCTTCCCTGAATTCAACGTTAAAGTGCCCAAAATTAATTGATACGTCTAGTCTGGTAATGATGTGTTTAAACAGCTAAAGTTGTTTTTTCAAATACACAAACAACAACAACAACAACAACAACATGGCTTTAAGATTCATCAACTGTTTCCATGCAGACTTTCGTATCATATTAAATTATATCATAGGGAAGCAAAAAGAGGCCAAAACAGTTTGAGATTTAAAAACGACTGAATACCTAATTTATGTGAATTATTTGAAAAATCCAGTAGTTAATTTCAAGTTTTCCAAATTCTTGGTAGCCCAAATGTTTAAATTTGAATTTTTCATCATAAATTTTGGTGCTTGAATTTCACTTTTTAAATGTCAACATTAAGTATTCAGGTGTACTCCAGTTATTTATTATTGCACTTCCATAAAGTTAAGGTACTTCTGAGAGACAGTTTGAAAAAGTAATTGTCAAAATCAAAGCAGCAGAGGCTGAGATATCCTGACTTTTAGTTCTGAAATGCTGGAGCCTACATTTCTCATAATGCAACACAATGTTAACTTCCATTAGCTCCTCTCTGCCTCCAGAGTCACAGAATTATACAATATTTAACTCACGAGTATTTCTCCTCATGACGAGTAAAACTGAACTTGAAACTACAATTAATGGAGTGTCCCTTTAAATGTCACAATTAGGCATTCAGTTGCTTCTAAGACCTTTTTTTGCTTCCATACCATTAACCCAGTGTTTGATAGTAGAATAAACGAGGGTTAAAACCCCTTTAAATAAAACTATATATGTTTTCCCTCCAGTGGGAAGAGGCCTCTAATATATATTTTTTGCTCCAGGCAACACCACAAAAATATCTTTGGTTATAACAAGAAAAAAAATAAATCTATAAGATAGTTTGACACAGAAATGAGAATAGTTGCAGTATTCGTCCACTAGGTGGCAGTATTGTATTTGTATTTAGTAGCTGCAGCTCAAGCATATAAGCTTTTTTAATGACTTGTGATGAATTATAATAATCTGAGTTGTAGTTTGTCTAAATGATTGTCTTTGTTTCCTCAAATATCTGAATAATTGCTGATTCAAAAAGCAGATTTTTCTACAAAACTACACTGAAAATAAGCCTCTTTGGTCTCTAAGCCATAAATGATAAGTTGCATATACTAAACATTGCATATATATATTTAAGGCAGCTATTTACTTGCAAAACCATCCTTGAACCCACAAAAACGCCTCAACTTTTGTACCTTCTTTTACACTTTCTGATGCATATCTTTCCTTAATTTTACGTCTTTCCATCCTTTACTTTATACTTTCTTTCCTTGTTTCCGTCTTTATTATTTTCCCCATTTATCCACCAGAAAAAGAGCTGAAACCCGGGCTGATAAGGAGGTCAAGGCTGCATGTTTTAACTTGAGATAAAAGCACAAAACAGGCGTTTTAAATGAATGCCTGCAGACTGACAGACGGCACAATGCAGCCATTTTTCTCTCCCTTGTTTTCTGCAGCTATCAGCACTTACAGACCTCCTTTTCTCACAGCTGTGGATTACAGGAGCGTTCCTTAATCACGGTGACTTGTGGTTTGAGGAAAATCACGTTATTGTTCTCAAGGTCACACTCCTTTTATGACAGTCTTATCTTCTGTATTTATCCTTCCTTCCTCCATCTAATGTTTCTCTTCTACTTCCTCTAAACGGCTCTGTCAACTTCCGGATACCAGTCGAATCTCACTCCTCCTTCCTCCTCTAACCATTCAGGGTCAAAGGTCAGGGGTCATGTCTATCCAAACTACATCAGGTCAGGCTTTCAATCCAACCAGTTCATGCTCACTCTTCAAAACAAACTACATTTCTTCTTGTGCTCACACTTTCAGTAGAAACCTTTCCTCTGATTTCTGTCTGTTTTCAGTCACATTAAACCTGAAATTCACCTCTTTTTATTTCTCAGTACGTTCTACTACAACATTCAGTTTCTTGCCAACTTATTATGGAGTCTGAAGTGTGCCAATAATAATAATAAAATATAAAAAAATATGCAATATAATTATGTATTCAAAATAAAATGTAAGTAAATATAAACATATTTTTTAAACCTATTTTTAATTTTATTTCTATATTGTATACATAAAAGGAGATAAAAGCAGGAAAATGATGGATGCTTATTTGCTTTGAAGATATGTAATGGAGGATGGTTCATACATATGTATCCTGGAAAAAATAATTATGAAAATATGCTTTAGTTGGAAAATAAAAAATGCATTTGCCAATTAATACATTTATTTGATTTTTTTTTTTTTAATTTATAATGGACTTGCTAAATAAATTTTTGTCTTTCCATTTTTAATTCCCACTAAATTAAATTAAAATTGTAAATGCTACAGCAGGAGACAAAATTTGATTTATGAGAAAAGAGCAGGCGCATTAGTAAATGCATGGCATATAAAAAAGTTTTTCAGGGTAATTTTAAAAATTGAATTATTAATCCTTTAAAAAAGAAAAAAGGAAACATTATTAATTGATAAATGTAAAGAAGTTGTTTTTTTTTACTTAATTAATCCATTTAAAATAGTGTTTACGCGTTGTCCCTTGTGACCTTGTCTATTCTGTTATTTTACTGTTTATCTTACCATCTTTATGTTCTATTAAAAACAATTAAATAAAGATAAAAATATATATTTAAACACAAAAAAGTATTAAATTTTGGCACACTTGAGACTCCATATATATATGCAGGCTACTTGTTCCTTTCTCACTACAGAAATATTTCTCAACTTTCAGGGTAATTCAAGCAAAAAGCAACAAAGATCGAGACCTCTTTACTTCCAGAGTATTCTCTAAATTATCTAGTATTCCTGTCATGTATACGCAGCTACAGCTGATGCTCATGTTGTGTATTTACCTCTAGTAGCAAAACTATTAAAACTATTAGTAAACTATTCTCCGTGTCTGTGTCAACAACCAGATTGGTGCTCCGCCTCTGTACAAAAAAACCTAAAATAAGACTTTTTTTTTGTTTCAAGAAAACAAAATAAAACAATAAAACGCTTCACCCATATAAATTAAGAAAAAAAAATATGTACAGACCTTTAAAACAAAACAAAATTAAATAAAACTCTAACTCAACGTATGGCCTCGAGTCTTTCACAAGTTTAAAAGGGGAAACAAAAAGAGGAATCAGATAAATTATGTGACAGCAGGACAGAGTGAGAGGAGAAAAAGAAGAAGAAGAAGAAGAGAGGGATGGAGGGAGAGAGGATGAATGGATAAATATGGCACAATGAAGTGAATCTTTGGTGTTTGCAGGCAGCAGTTTGAAGTCTTTAATCCAGGCTGAATCAAACTCCAGCATCCAGATTTTGTCCGTTCATCTCTTTATTCGCCGTCTGTCAGTTTATTTTCTTCTTTATATCATCCCTCTTTTTGTCTGTATCATCCCTTCTTCCAGGCGATGGATCCTCTTCTCTCACTCTGCGTTCACATCCCTCTCTTCGTCAAAATTTACACTATTTTTCCTCCACCGAGGAGGTAAAAAAATCACCTCCTCCTTCGTCCCTTTAGGGGGCAGCGGTCCTGTTTTATGGAGGTTAATCCTCTAAGAGGGCGCTCTGACCTCCCTCAGCG
The DNA here is from genome assembly GCA_916701665.1 of Sebastiscus tertius. NCBI lineage: Eukaryota > Metazoa > Chordata > Actinopteri > Perciformes > Sebastidae > Sebastiscus > Sebastiscus tertius. Next base: position 27,858 of record CAKAOH010038131.1, read on the forward strand.
CCTCCTCCAGTCTCCGCCGGTAAGCCTCGTAGCGGCGATTCACCGCCACCTTCTGCTCGTCCTCCTCTTTGTCGAGGAACCGCAGGAAGTTACGCAGCTCCGGGATGGAGAACGCGTCCCACTGGAGAGAGGAGCAAACAAACTTTATTTGTATGGCACATTTTTGTTTCTTTCAGATGATGCATACGGATGGTACTTGATTATATAGTAGGTGTGGTCATTCCTTCTTTTTATTATATATTATGAAGGATGAAGTGAGCACAGACGAGGAGGAGAAGAAAGAGTGAATAACAGGAGTGATACTGTAGATGTAGATAGAGGTGTGGTGTTACCATGACTTCTCCGGTCTGCTGTTCTCTCAGTACGAAGCCGAGCGTGTCGCCGTCGGGTCCCGCCACCAGACGAAGGAACAACGGCTGCTCGCCATCCGCCAGCTTACACACATACACTGCAGGACACACACATAAGCACACACACACAGATTAATTTAGGCAGTACAGTATGTGCGGTGCTTTAAGCCACATGCATGCAGGCACCACTGCGGTCGCTGCAGTTGCATTTAGTGTGTGTGTGCATATAAACAGGCATGGAAGAGGATGAAAGGATGGGCGCGGCACATTAACGACCACAGTAATTTACAAAAACAGAGAGTGAGAGAGAGCGAGAGAGAGAGAGAGAGAGAGAGAGAGAGAGATGAATGTTGCTGGACTGAGCTGAAATTACAGCAAACAGAGCAACAACGCTGGACTTTTAGGGTCAATACCGATATTGATAATTAAGTAATGTTAATTTTAACGGCACTAATTTCTTTAACGCATTAACACACTCGATCTTTCAGATGTTGTAGCGGGCTCATTTCTATAGCTAGAGTGAAGATACTGATATCATGTGAAACTACAAAACCTAAGGTATTCATTGGTACCAACAAGGTTATACTAGCTTGTCGAAAAGGAGGCTAAATAACGCTGCAAATTTGCACTAAATTTTGTCGAGGAAAAACTGTCATGGCCATTTTCAAAGTGGTCCCTTGACCTCTGACCTCAAGATATGTGAATGAAAATGGGTTCTATGGGTACCCACGAGTCTCCCCTTTACAGACATGCCCACTTTATGATAATCACATGCAGTTTGGGGCAAGTCATAGTCAAGTCAGCACACTGACACACTGACAGCTGTTGTTGCCTGTTGGGCTGCAGTTTGCCATGTTATGATTTGAGCATATCTTTTATGCTAAATGCAGTACCTGTGAGGGTTTCTGGACAATATCTGTCATTGTTTTGTGTTGTTAATTGATTTCCAATAA
>CAKAOH010038133.1:0-16231 GCA_916701665.1 Sebastiscus tertius
AGTAGTAGTAGTAGTAGTAGTAGTGGTAGCAGTAGTAGAAGTACTAGTAGAAGTAGTGGTAGTAGTAGTAGTAGCTATCTACTAGCAAGCCGCCATGTTGGAGTGACGTCGTTGCAATGCATATGTAACAGGTTTGGTTCGCTTCCAGCGGTGGACGGTCAGATGGTCAACACTTTGGGTTAAGATATTGTTCCAAAAGTTAATTATTGTGCCTTATGTTAGTTTCTGATGGCTATGATATGTTTTTTAATTTGCCACTAGACATGTGTGACGGCTATTTGGCAGTTAATGAATCGTGGTCGTGTATGAATTGTTCGGTTCATTTGAAAAAAAGTTATGAGGCCGTTTGGGTATTTTTTTGTAGAAATCAAGGCCTATTGAAGGAGGCTGGGACACGGGCGGACATGGGTCTTGAGGTTTGGGGTATAACACATGCGCAGTGTAACTGAAGCTGCAGTCGTGCGTTGCTATTGGCTCAATTTCGGCGAGTGCAGAGCAGATTATACTGCGCATGTGTTGATGAAGCATGAATCAGCCTCCTTCAGGGATGTAGTGTGTAGTGTGTCAGTCAGTTAAGGAAATGGCGAGTAGACACGATAAAGTATAGTTAGAGGATCCACCAGCATCGTTCCGCTCTGCTGTATGGGAGCATTACGGATTTAGTATGAAAATATAAAGTATAAGTATAAAACGGCGACTGTGTGTAAGCACTGTGCAACACGTGTGGTTGATGCTAGCGACAATACTTTGGGTAGGAAAGAGCAGCAGTGCCTTCTTTAATTTGCATTTAAAACAGCCTCTATAAGCAGATTCAGACAGGGCAAAAAACACAACTACAGTATCGGGGAGGTTTATAGAGAAAGATATGCAGCCTTATGCAGTCACGGAGGACGCTGGATTTCAGCATATGATTAACGTAACGTTACTTGAGCTGCGCTATACACTTATAAGCAACACAGTAATTCCAGCAGTACAATCCCTGTAATCTGTTTTATATTTATTCATTATTTTTAAATAACACAGTGGCACAGAAATCCAACCGTATTCCTTTCCAAATACTGCACTTTTTGAGTGGAAAAACTAATCTTTCAATTAAGAGCTGATACTCAGGGAATTGAAACATATGCTAAACTGCTGTTGTTGTTTTTTAGTATAGTTCTGGTTGAGCTTATGCTTTAATTTATGTTGATGGCCTCAGTCTATAATTGCATCATATTTATATGAAAATAACAAAGCTGCATTAATTACTGTAGTACACTTATTCTTTCAATTCAGATTTGACAATGAAGAAGTGTTTATGTTCCTTATGTAAGCCATACTTTTGTTAAGGCAAACATTTGTTAACTTATTTTTGCCAAATAAATGAAAAGCAAATTAAAATAAGAACATGACCTCCTCGCTGTAACATAAATGTACCGAACCAAACCGAAAACCGTGACCCCAAAACCGTAATATGAACCGAACCGTGAATTTTGTGAACCGTTCCACCCCTAATATGTATATATGAGTATGTGGGGGCAACAGTGGTGCAACTACCGGGGATCCCCTGCCCACACCGCCCCGGTGCGGCCCCTGACAGAAGCCCACCGAGTTGGTGGTGTCCGTGTGAGCGTCAGTTTGGGAGTAACGTTATAACTGAGGTTTCAAGACGGACAGACAGAGGGGGATACAATAGCATCCTCACTTTCTTCTATTGTTTTATCAGTATATACACTCACCGGCCAATTTATAAGGTACAAGGTGTACCTAATAAAGTGGCCGGTGCTAGTACCGGGTGGTCTTCTGCTGCTGTAGCCCATCTGCTTCAAGGTTGGACGTGTTGTGCGTTCAGAGATGGTATTCTGCATACCTTGGTTGTAACGAGTGGTTATTTGAGTTACTGTTGCCTTTCTATCATCTCCAACCACTCTACCCATTCTCCTCTGACCTCTGACATCAACAAGGCATTTTCGTCCACACAACTGCCGCTCACTGGATATTTTTTCTCTTATTCGGATCATTCTCTGTAAACCCTAGAGATGGTTGTGCGTGAAAATCCCAGTAGATCAGCAGTTTTTGAAATACTCAGACCAGCCCGTCTGGCACCAACAACCATGCCACGTTCAAAGTCACTTAAATCCCCTTTCTTCCCCATTCTGATGCTCGGTTTGAACTTCAGCAAGTCATCTTCACCACCTCTAGATGCCTAAATGCATTGAGTTGCTGCCATGTGACTGGCTGATTAGCTATTTGTATTAAAAAGCAATTGAACAAGTGTGCCTAATAAAGTGACCAGTGAGTGTATATGATGACATTAACATGTTTTTATATTCAATGTACAACTGAAAGTAGAATACGCCACTATAAACCTACATAAAGGCCCAGTCATGCAAGAAAAAAATAAATAAATAAATACTGCGATACTAATTTTTGCTCATACCACCCAGCATGTCACATGATTTTTCTCCTTGGGTGGATATAGGAGGCCTCTGATGGTCAGTGGCTGTTGGGAAATAGACAGCATCCCTCTAACAAATGCTGATATACTGCAGGTACCCATATTGGATTGTACCACTCTCCTGATCACATTACAGCACACAGTGAGAGGTGACTGTATAACTGTATCAGATAAACGCCTTAAGATAAATATAGGTATCCATAGCGTGGGATTGTGCATCAATTGTCAGACATTTTTTGATTATGTGAGAGTATCAGTCAGTTTCTTTCTTCTGGGTATGCTTTCTTCTCCTCTCATATCTTCTTTACATCTCCAAAGGGTTTTATTTTCTTTTATATAGCACAGCGATGGCAACCTTATCTTTTATGCTTCCAGATAGTTCTTTCTTTTTACCACCCATTGCTTTTTACTGTCACCGCTTTTTTTACTACCATAGAGTCTTAAAAAGTCGTCAGAATTGATAACAGATCTTGGGTAAAAATGCAAGGCTGCAGGTGCAAAACAAGGATTAAAAAAATGCCATGGTGTCGAAAAGCCAAACCTTTTTACACTTCTAACAAAAAAAGCACACGGCTGGTAGCTGTGAAACATTTCAATTTGTACTGAAGCTAAATCAATGTTATTATGTCCCCTTGGTTTGCGATCTAAACGACAACCGTCACAGCAGTGAGGTACAGCAGAGTTGTTAAAGAATGAACTGTTTCATAGCTGCTGGCCTACACGTCCGGAATATTTTAACACCATAAAACGATTCCCATACTAAACATATTTTTCCTCGTAACTGAACAGGAGCATGATGTCATATTGCCCTTGCATCCTTTAAAGGGAATAGTTTCAGCTGGAGGGGAAAATGCTCTCATCTACAGTACAGTAAGAGTGAACCGTTTGCACATGAATCCAGGCCAGTCGTCTAACTTCTCTACGGTGCTGTAACGCAGACTCAACCTGTCCATCTTGTGCAAAAGTTGGCCCGCTTTTTACGTCCTCTCCACATATTGCACCACTGAGGCCGTTTGTGGTAATTAATCGTCCAAACTTTCACAGCGAAATATTAGAATGTGAAATGTGTGGCTCCAGGAGTGTATGAATTCTTTATTACCCGAAACAAAGCAGCACAGAATATTTTCTGGGCAGCCGGATGACGATGGTACAAACTCAAAATGCCTGGAGGCAACATCACCACCACTAACAAGCAGTGAACCGTAAACTCTTTATGTGGTGAGCTGTTAGAAAAATATGCTCTTGATACCGTGGCAGAGTGCTGAACACATGCTTGATCAATCTATTGTGGTTTCTTGATACAAATGGTTACAAGCCTAAGGAGGTCTTGTGCTGATTATTTTTAAATACTAATCACTAAGGAAGAATCCAAATCCACCCTAAACCTCCTCTTGGCTACAGGATTTGATGTCTTTTTTGCATTTGGAAAAAACACATTTACTTTTAGAGGTTCAACTGATAACTCCTATAAGAGATGGTGTTCTGTTATTGCTCATGTTGAGTCACTTATTTCCCTTGTCTCAAACTAATAATTGGTAAATTTGTTAGGACATTTTTATTGACAACAATTGCATTGGGTGGAGTACTGAGTGACAAGCAAAAAATATAAAGTCTTATTTTTTTATACTTTTTTTGAGCGCCATCAAACGATTAAAATATTTAATCACGATTAATCACATGACTGTCTATAGTTAATCGATTAATCGCACATTTCTTATCTGTTCAAAATGTACCTTAAAGGGAGATTTGTTACGTATTTAATACTCTTATCAACATGGGAGTGGGCAAATTTGCTTGCTTTATGCAAATGTGTGTATATATTTATTATTGGAAATCAATTAACAACACAAAACAATGACAAATATTGTCCAGAATCCCTCACAGGTACTGCATTTAGCATAAAAAAATTTGCTGAAATAATAACATGACAAACTGCAGCCCAACAGGCCACAACAGCTGTCAGTGTGCTGACTTGACTATGACTTGCCCAAAACTGCATGTGATTATCATAAAGTGGGCATGTCTGTAAAGGAGAGACTCGTGGGTACGCCAAAATCTAGCACAAGTTTGGAGTGTTATTTAACTTTCTTTGCGACAAGCTAGTATGACATGGTTGGTACCAATTGATTCCTTAGGTTTTCTAGTTTCATATAATGTCAGTCTTCACTCTAGCTTTAAAACTGAGATTAGTGTTATGTTAATGTATTAAAGAAATAAGTGGCGTTAAAACTAATTTGCATTAATGCGTTTACTGTGACAGCCCAGTTTTTTTTATCATATTTGCTCAAAGTTACCGACTTCAAGGGACTCTATGTAAGAATCAGAAATTGCTTGTTAATGGTGACAGCTGTGGCCGTTAAGTCAACGAAAGTCAGCGTCCTGTTGCTCATGCTGAACGAACTACATGAACGAGCATCGCTCAAAACAGTGGGGCGACACGCGTCAGCTAAAAACACAATATCACTCTATATTTCACCTGCTTGGCAGTAAAGTTAGCTGATCAGACGAAGGTCTCTGCATGAATCAGTGCTGATACTGTGTTTCCCTGCTTCAGCCTCCCGACCGTGGTCAGAAAGAACAGGGGAGACACCGGAGTTTTGATGGGAGACGATAACGTCACTCGCTGCGGAGCCCTGTCCCGTTTCACTCAGCAGCATGAAACAAGACACGGGAAACCTCTGTTGGTCTGGAGGAGCTGCAGCATTTATTTCTGCACAAACTTCCACTGTACATTCACTAGATATTCTCAGAGCTAAACTAACTCTTTTGAAGTGTGTAGTGTGCGTGCATGTACGTGAGAGGTGGAGCGAGAGGGCGAGTACAGCAGAGACTCCGGCCCTGGAGACGAAAGCTATAGTCTCCCCTGTGTCTTCTGACCACGGTCGGGAGGCTGAAGCAGGAAGAGTTAACACTGTTTGCAAGACGGGCTTCACTAGATATAACTTTGCGGTTTTTCGGGCTTCCATGTAGTTTGTGTTGGAGTCTGAACAGCTTTAACCTATTTAAAATGGTGTGAATCTAATAGAAAAATTTAGCACATCCTGCCTGAATAATTGTACTGAATTGATAAATCTTCCAAAATGAATCCCTGTAAACAAAATTACTGAACAAATATCGTACAGTAAATTTGCCCAAAGGTTGATTATTTGCATGCTTGCCAAACAGAATACAAAAGGCCATTTCACCTCCTGTAATGTTCTCCTGCATACTGAAGCTGATGTATGGTTAACAAGTGTGTGCAGTAGCATCAAATCTTCATTAAAAGTTTGTGAGAAAGAAGTATTCTAAACAACCTCTGGAAACAGTTTTCGTATGCCTGCCCAGTACTGAGATGAACAGTTTTTTTTTTGCTTTTGCTGCTTCAATATTCCCATCCATAACAAGCTGCACACCGGAACTAATGAGTGACTAGGGATCTTCAAGGGAGGTGGCCTATTATTATTCATTGAAAAAGAGTAAACAAATGCATAAATGTTAATGTCAGAGGGTTCCTATCTGTCCAATTAATCTATTGTGGCTCCCCTGGGCAGCCTCATTGTTCAGCCATACTTTTTTTGTCTTCAGGGGAAATATGCAATTAAGAGCTGAGTAGAAAAAAAAATATTAAAGATGTTTTTGTCTTTCATTTTTCTTCCCTTCCCTTTTATTTTTGTCTTACTCTGTCATTTCTTTCTTCCTGCAACAAAAAAAATAAAAAATAACTGGTGCATATCAGTATGAATCATCTTCACAGCCACTTCATCCTTTTTGAAAATCCTAAAAGTTGACACACAGACAACTTTAAAGTTCAAGCTGTAAGGAGGAGCAGTTGTGCTGCACAAGACAACTGCTTTAATATAACACGCCGTCGCTCCACTGACTGCACACATCCCAGAGCATCAGCTCTCTCCAGTCTCCAGGCCGCACGACGCATTCTTCCCCTCCTCTTAAAAAATGTCTCACGTCATTAAACGCACTCTTTACACTTTCATGGATGCTGCGCTGATTCGCCAATAAGATAATAGCATACAATCTGTCATTCTCCACCCCATTACCTTGCAAACATGGCGGAGACAAAAACTTTCACTTGGCACTGATGTATCATTTTAACATGAGGATCGGGGTGAGCAATCTGTCACTGATGCTGATGCGGTGTAACGAGAGTCGTCATGGCTGCTGGATATTGAGCGGGAGATGTCAATTATTGGATGGGCTACGGCTGGTAAAACAACAAAATGCTTTTAAGTTAAATCAGAGCCCTGATTTTTGGTTTCTAGCTTTAAGGCACTTGACATTTCTCTGATAGCTAAGGCCAGTGTGAGCAGTCTAAAATACAATACCGCATTACATTTGTTCACCCGCTGACCGCGGGATACATAAGTCATAAAGCCTCTCAATAAGGTCTAAAAAAGGATTACAAAAAAATGTCACTGACCTTCAAGAGTTTAAGCTCTGACAATATGTGCTGCACAGGTCACTGCACAGTATATCTGGAAGATGTGAAGTACCCTTAAAAGGATAATTCCAACTTGGCTCAGATTTTTGTAGGTGTGTCATTCTTACTGGTGATATTAACATTGTACTCAAGAAATTACTTGCCAAGATCTGTGCTTATTTTCTGCTCATGGTTTTGTTCATTGTCAGACTTAGGCTGCATTCACACCAGATCAGGCGTTGCGGCAATTCGCCACATGGTTGTGCGGCTGTGTGGGAGAGTCTCTTTTATGGCCCATTGACTGCGACGATTGACCCTTCGCTAAGTCCCGCCCCTCACACGCAGACTGGCCAATCATAGCGTAGCATCGTCCAGCTCTGACCAGGGTCCGGCAACTATACGGCTGCGCTCCGTAGACTCTCGTGCAAACGATGTAGATTTTCTTCATTTTCAGGCTGGTTTTGTGGATTTCGAGCTCGTCATGGTTAAACATTGTGTCTTTGGTTACGTGTAATAGTGATACTCGTTACCCGGAGAGGTTGGAAGGAGATATATGTTTCTAAAATGTTACGTTTCTACAAAAAAAACCTGTGCAGCTAACATTATCAGAATAAATTAGCACATCATTAACTAGCATTAGCACTATATTATGCAAGCTACTGAAGGTATACTGTATGTATACACAGGCTGCTTTTCCTTTGTAACGATTGTAACAGTGAATAAAGACCCTCCCGGCTTTACAAGAACAGCGTTGTGCCTTAATTTCACTGTCATCTGTCTCAATCGCCAGGTAGTGATGGTTCCCTTTTACACTGCGATCTGTATCTCTGTATCTCTCGAGCTTCTATTTTTATCTTTTTAACCTGTTTTTGCTGCTGAATCAGTTTGACATCCTGATCTATCCTCCAAACACATAGTGTAGCCCCTTCTGTCTGCTACTCTCTGAAATTGCTTTCTTGTTTTTTCCAAAAATTAGCTAGATATTTATGCAGGGAGTGCAGTGAGTGACAGTGTGGGCTCTATGGCAGCTCTGACAGCTTGACGGAGTAGCAGTGGGGGGTGGGGCTTAGCAAAGGGTCAATTAACGTCAATTAACAGCTCTGGATTGCATGTTACATGATTGGCCACCACAGCGTGACGTCGGGTTGCGTTTCTCCAAAAGTTGATTCTGATTCTACTTTTCCACCACATTTTTTTTTTTGGCACTACTTCCGTTTTCGCTGCACCGCCGGAATACAGCCTTAGTTGAAGTAATGTCGCCGTGTTCCCAGATCTCAGTAATGACTTTGGTGAGTACAATGTAACTGATAAAAACTGAGCAAAACTGCAAAAATCAAATCCCAGTTGTAAACATTCTCATAAAGACTGCTGCACTTTTACCAGTTTCACTGTTTAAAACACATTCTCCCATTATAAATATGAACCATTTCTTGTAGATTTCCTGTTTCTGTTCCAAAAGAACATATTCATCACTTTCAGTATACATTTATCTCTCTCTGCAGATTCAGAACTAAATCAGCAACAGCATGTCTTTGTATTTTTGTACAGAGAAAAAAAAAATCCCACTGGCTTTGTGTTCATACACACAGCCTGTGGATTAATTGTGCTGCTGTCCCTGTATTGTCAAGTTCAACATGGACCCAGTACAGCAAAAACTTCCCCTTCATCAGTGATGTCATATGATGCACTTCCTCTCTTCCTTGTTTTCCAAGGCACATCTGGATTTATTGTGAACACACGCTTCCTCTCGTGTGTGTGTGTGTGTGTGTGTGTGTGTGTGTGTGTGTGTGTGTGTGTGTGTGTGTGTGTGTGTGCTGTATGTAAAAACAACCTTGACCTTATGAACTGATGCATGTAAGCAGCCTGTTCACTGATGAGGCTGTTAGTCACATTGTGCTGAAACCTACATCATGTGACATTGCAGAGTTCTGCCAGAGGCTACTGTGCATACAGTATGTTATACATTCATAGCGATATATGCTTATTGTGTTTAAATGAAGTACATGTATGATTTTAGAGAGGCCGACTGTAATCTGAATAGATCTGGAACATACATGATAACGGCAATCTAAAGTGCTGCAGACCAGTGGCTTTAGCTCAGGATCAGCAGCATCAGCAGCAATGTCAATAATCCCTATAATCTGTATCTTATATCACCTGTATGGGCTGATAGCATGGTGAGGGATATTGCTGGCATTAACCGTATCAGATAAACACCACACTGAGTGTGAAACCGCTGCTAAGCTGTGCTGTCTCAGGCAGAACAGTCCTTATTTCTCATGGGTCCACTACAAATGACCCATTCTCTGTGCCGTGCTGAGATATAATGTAGACGAGCATGTGAATCACACACAAAGCAATTGCTACTTTGAAAAATATTTCTCATTAAAGCTTTTATATCAAGATTTTTATGGTGAGGTTGTGTGTGAAAAGTAATTTTGATACACTCTACTGCCGGCTGATTTTCTGGCCTTGGAACTAGGGATGGGAATCAAGAACCATTTCCAGTCGAAAACTGGTTCCAAATTGTCCAATCCACTGGGAAATCTATGCCTCCGAGGTAAACAATTACTTTTATCAATACCGGCATGTTTTTCTGACAATTGCGCGTTGCAAAAACTCATGTGTCATTAGGGCTGGGACGATTCACCTATTTCCTGATTCGATACTATCATGATACTTGGGTGCCAATTCGATATGTATTGTGATTTTTAAGTATTGCAATTCTACAAGAACTGCGATTCGATATTACGATTTATTGCGATTTTTTAATGCTTTTTTAATGCTAAACCATGGGAAAAAGTTATATCATACACTTCTAGGGACTTTTATTTGGAAAATATCTAAATTACTACAGTAAAAATTTTGATTTTCAGCAACCCAAAAATCAAAGAATAAGACATTTCCCTCACAAATTAGTGGTATTTTCTTTTTAATTTATAATGGACATCTTCATCAATCTTATTTCCATATATGGATTTTGTATATGCAGTTCCCTTTGTTAACATCTTATTTTGAAAACCAGACTTGGTCGAATGTTCAACTGTTATTAAGCAGACATTCTACACTGTGTTCAGACTCAGCGATAATAAAGCAGCTGCACTGATGGAAGACATATGTAGGCATACATTTTTATTCCACACAGAAAATTGATCAAGAATCAATAAGGGAATCGAAAAACTGTATCAATAAAACCTTATCAATTCCCATCCCTACATCCCTAATTTGATGACAAATTGTACGCTAATGGCTGTATCCTGTCATAGACAAATGCACTGAAGTGCATTATAATGTACGGTTCACACATTGCATTTCATTATGTTGAGAAATCTATTTGTGTACAGCGAGGCAATGTAATCACTCATGTACCACACTCTCCAGGTTTTTACAGCAGTGTTTCCTGCTGATGCAGATAAATGATGCTGAGGATAAATATGGATATTATGCACCATCAACATCTGAAGCCCCACTCCACCTTATCAAATACTCCAACACAGATAATAGATTTTCTGCTCACCTACGCCAAAGCAATAGTTCACTCCACTGACACCATGCTGAGTATATCACAGAGACTAATTTAAAATAAAAAAGAGCTGCAGCCTTTTTAGGGGAGTTTTTGAATAAGACTGTAAATGCATCACATCTGTGCTCTCATTTGGAAGCGCTCGCTCTCTGTTAAGTGCTCAGGAAGGAAACAGAAAACCGCTTGCTTTCACAGGATCCTGACTCTTCTGCTACAGCTAGAACATTTGATAGGTGACCATCTCAGTATATGTAAGGTTAAAAGCAGATAAATTGGGAGACGTTTCCTGAACATATGATGTGAAATGAACATATACAGAGAGAGAGAGATACACAGAAACACAACCGGAACCATAAGTGCAGTGATGACACCCTCGCCATCCTCTCTACTGCTGCAGGCCCCTAAAAATAGGTCTGTAGCAGTGAACAAATAGATGATGCCATATGCTGACATACTGCATTAGTGCATTAATGTATTCAACGGTTTCATTGAAAGCAAAATTATGACAATAACTGGAACACATGCATCATTTAGGCTAATTATCAGACTTTTTTTTTATTAGACTTTATCTACTGCAATACAACTACAGTTTTAGGTAGTTGTTGTATTGTAATAAACATAATCTAATAAATTAATGACGTCGTGCAGACACTTTATTACAGGTCAAGTATAGTATGTGATTTTCTTTATGGCAAATTCAACTTAATCTATCATTTGTTCAAAAAAAAAACTGGCTTAACACGTATCTTACCCAGCGATCTCTGGGTCTGGAAAATCAATCACACTTTTAGGAAACGAGGGATGTGGAGAGACTTTAAGAGAAAAAAAAAAATACAACTATGAGAGACTTTGAGCTAGCTTGGCTCTGATGCTTGGCTCTGATCCCAACGGTCAAAAAACTACCACTCTAATCTTTTCCCCAAGCAACGCCTAAGACTGCTCTCTCTCTCTCTCTCTCTCTCTCTCTCTCTCTCTGTCTCTTTTTTTATTGTCCTTCAAGACTGGGCAACTTTCCCCAAGGGCAGTCTGCATTATCCTCAAACTCTTTAGCCAACTAATTAAAGATGGCAGGAGGCAAAATGCGATTAGTATGTGCTCTAAGCTTAACAAAAACTACAACCACAATGTCATCAGGGGGAAAAAGAGGTGAAATTCACAATCGAATCAATACTCAAACAGACAGGGTGTGTGAAGACTCTTGCTATAACCGCATGCTCCAGATCTTCCCAGACAAAATGTGTGTTTTTGGATAGTTGTCACAAGTGAAAGGAGAAGGTCTGACTGTCAAAGGGTTTTGTTTCTCAACCTGACACTGACAAAAAGCCAGCAGCCGGTAAAGGACTTCTAGCCGCTGCAGTTAACCTGTATGAAAGTCTTGTATTACGTTTGTGGGGATTGATATTTCAGGTTCAGAAATACCAATGAAATATTATCCAGATAAGGTCCATGTGAGTGATAGATCAGCGACTTTGAAGGCTTATCAGACACGAAACACCGCACAGCTGTTTATGACATTATGAGGAAGGATTTCATAATTCTGGAAAGTAACACAGCAATCATTTTATCCTCCGTTTGCAAAGATCACCAGGTCAACAGTAGAAATACGCTGTTCATGTTGCAAAATAATCTACTAGGAATGTGTGCATGCATTGCATTATTTGATTGGCCAATGCGGTACGCTGCCTGTGCCGGAGCTATCTGCGTTGACATCACGGAGACCCCAGGAAATTACTGGGTTGCAGCCAAGAAATAGACCAGCACACGATAGCCCTCAATAACTGAATTTTTACAAGGGCTGTCAAAGTTAACGCAATAATAATGCGTTAACGCAAATTTGTTTAAACACCACCAAACCTCCTTTAAAGCATTAACGCAACTTGTGATTTTTAGGTTGTAGCGGGCTCAGTTTTAAAGCTACAGTGAAGATACTGACATCATATCAGATGTCGGGCCCGGCCACTATTCTATCCATGGGAGGTTGTAAGCTGGTTACAGTCGTAAGAGGTCAGCTTTAAAGCTGAAACTAGAAAACCTAATGAATTCATTGGTACCAACCGTGTCATACTAGCTTGTCGCGCAGGAGGCTACATAATACCTCCAAACTTACGCCAAATTTTGGCGAGGAAAAACTGCCACGGCCATTTTCAAAAGGGTCCCTTGACCTCTGTTGTGAATCAAAATGGGTTCTATGGGTACCCACAAGTCTCCCTTTTACAGACATGCCCACTTTATGATAGTCCATGCAGTTTTGGACATAGTCAAGTCAGCACACTGACACACGTTGTTGATAAGAGTATTAAATACTTGACAAATCTCCCTTTAAGGTTCATTTGAACAGGTAAAAATGTGCGATTAATCGTGATTAACTATGGACAAATATTTTAATCGATTGACAGCCCTAATTTTTACATTCATATGAATTAAACAAGCAAGATATATTGTGTTAATTAATGAACTTTAGAGGTGCTGGTAGGCAGATGTTTTTATCTGTGGACATAGCTAGGCTAGCTGTTTCCGTTTGTTTCCTGTCTTTGTGCTAAGCTAAGCTAACTGGCTGCTGGCTTATATTTTGCCTTATGTTTAACAAACAGGCATGAGAGTGGTATCAATCTTCTTATTATCTAAATCTCAGCCAGAAAGCAAATTAGCATATTTCCCAAACTATTTCCTTTAAATGAATGATGGGGGCTCAGTTTTTTTCACTCAGTGATGTTGTCTGTCTGAACGCGGCCTAAGTAGCATGTTGTTCTTAAGATAAGATAAGATAAGATATTCCTTTATTAGTCCCGCAGTGGGGAAATTTGCAGTGTACAGCAGCAAAGGGGATAGTGCAAAAAACAAGATGCATCAGCTAACACAGTAAAAAAAAGAGCTAAACAAAGTGAAACAAAATATGAACCATTTAAATAGAAGGAAGTATAAAAATAGGAGCAGTATATACAGTATTGACAATAAACAGACTATTAACACAATTGCACAAGTGGAAAATGATATTGCACAGTGAATTCTTGCAGTGCATTCAGTGAGCAAAACTATAAAGTACACTGGACATCAGATTTCTCTGCTGTACTGTATCATAACAGGAAATCAGAGACTAATTGGCATACCCAATGAAGCAAAGTGCAGTGAAACAGCTAATAGAAACCTCTTGCTTGTAGGTGACTGGTGTTTAACCTTGTAATAATGTTTGAATTGATTGTGACAGGCAGAACAAAACTCCTTGGCATCCAAAGTAAAGTCACACAGAGACTTGGCACCAAAGTCCGAGTACACATGTGTTGGCACCAAACAGCAGCCTAAGGTCCAACCTTCCCCACCGGTGGCTTTGACAGTGTCTCAGGTTGCATGGTGACAGAAGAGCTGCTCAGTGAAAACACAAGCATGCATGTGGAGCGCGTGGGAGGAAGGGATAGGGACAAACAGCAAGATAAAAAGCGGTGGGGGGGTGGGGTAGAAAAACCTGGATATAGACAGAGAGACATGTCACAGGAAGAGAGCGTCACAAACAACTTGATCACACAGACATGCAGGAACAAAGGAAGCAGGAGTGGTGGAGGAGTTGGTGCGAGACGCAGAAGAAGTAAACCACCAAAGTGTTGCTTGTGAAATTTGCTGCTACTCAACATCCAGCATCCCTCTATTCCTGACAGGGCCGGTTCTAGCCTGATATATTAGGATGGGCTGGTAGAAATAATAGGTGGGCATCTTGGGCGGTAGGTAGTCCAGAGGTTAGAAAAGCAGACTAGTATCCGAAGGTTGCCGGTTTGAATCTCTGGCCAGATGGCACAAAAATCTGGCAAAATGACAGCTAGAGGGTTGTGGATGGGTTAAATGCAGAAGATGAATTCCCCCATGGGGATTATTAATAGGGGTGTAAGTAAATATGGATACACATGAGTATTAAAATATTATGGTGTACGATATTGAATCAATTCTCCAAAACACTGTACACATTTTTAATTATCCTCTTAAAAATCCGACGCCCCATCGTCGGGCCCAGCCGCTATTCAATCTTTCTGAGGTTGTAGCGGGCTCAGTTTTAAAGCTAGAGTGAAGGTAGTGGCATCATATCCATCCATTGGTACCAAGCATGCAACGCTTCAAAGTTGCGCTAAAATTTGGTGAGGAAAAACTGGCATGGCAATTTTCACAGGGGTCCCTCGGCATCTGACCTCAAGATATGTGAATGAAAATGGGTTCTATGGGTACCCAGAAGTCTCCCCTTTACAGACATGCCCACTTTAATCACAAGCATTTTGGGGGAAAACCATGCAGTTTTTGCATACAATATAAATGTGTTATTTTTGCCTATTCTAAAATGGTTTATTTCTGGTGTGTTCTCTATACTATGACAGTTGTCCTGAAATTAAATTGCAATATATCGCCTTTCTTACAGTATCGCAATATATCGCAATGTATTGAATCGTTACCCCTGTATCATGATAGGTATTGTCAGGTTCTTGCACATTACACAGCTTTAGTGGGCAGTGGGCGATTTTGGAGGCGGGCTGTAGGCCGCCCATCCAATCAGAAGTTACAAACGGTACTGGTATTTTCTGTGCTATTTTTCCATTGACTGAACAAAAAAAATTTTTTCTTAAATTTTGATTGGGTGAGCAAAATGCACGTTTGGGTGGGCTGAGTGCAGCCCTGCCTTTAGCCACCGTTGGCCTTGATTCCTGACCTCATGCTCGTCATTAAGTTAGCACGGCTTTATATACTGTGGACTGAAAGTCATGATTACTGACCAAGCATAAAAGTTCTTCTACAACCCGATTAGGCAGCAGAGTTGACAGCCAAACAAAATAGCGCCGCTGAAAGACAGAGCCACATACAGTTCAACTTATCTCATTTCCTTGACAGATCCAATTAAAGAGCAAATGAAACCTGGGATCGCTCTTTGTTTGGTCTGAAGTCCTCATCATTGAATGGACTGGGGGGATATTATACCTCTTCTGTGGTACCACACAATGAGAGAGATGTTGCCATTGTCAGCTGTGTTATTGAAATGGAGTGCATCTTCTTTCCCCATAAGAAACACACCGAGGATGTTGCTATGGGGATTTTTTGTCAAGAACATAATGATGTTGTTTTATGTGGCCATGTGTTTCAAAAGAGCTCTTTCCTCTTTTCTTTCCTGCCACAGAAGAATGAAAGGAAATGTTCTCACTGGGAAACGCAGGGTCCTGCGTAGAGAGCTACTTAGACTATGAACACATTGAGCTCACTGAGTTTCAAGGAGAAATGCTGAAAAATGCATTTTAATAAAAACAGCATCCTTAGAATAGGACTGACGTGACTCACAATGACAATACATCTTGTATTACTTAAAGTAAAGTACATTCAGCAATGTCAGCACATGGGAAAAAATATGAATATTTGAATGTCAAGAGATATGTTTCTGTTCGTGTGTTTATTTTCTCAAAAGCTGGTTTGCATTTCCAATTTATCGTATTCTCTATAGAATTGACAATTTTTTTGGTACCGACTAAAATGTATCCACAGCACAGAGAACTGAAAACTGATTTTTGATCAGATCGTTTCTGGTTTTGATCAAAATTTTGGCAGTATTTGACAATTGTTTGTTCTTAGACAACATGTAACATTTGAGTACTTTTGGCTTCTTTTGTTAAAGCCACTTTTGAAAAAAAAAAAAAATAAATAACATTCTTCTACTCATTGCTTCGTTCAATATAGGGCTGTCAAGGTGAAGGAATTTCTCTTACGGTGATAATGATTGGAAATATCAGCACTAGTATTGAACAATTTCAAACATGAATGGGCCTTAGAAACCAGAAATTATGATATTACATACAGAAAACTTCAAGAAGTGGGCCAAGCTGTACCTCTCTCTCTC
>CAKAOH010038133.1:16251-27441 GCA_916701665.1 Sebastiscus tertius
ACAACATGTAACATTTGAGTACTTTTGGCTTCTTTTGTTAAAGCCACTTTTGAAAAAAAAAAAAAAAAAATAACATTCTTCCTCTTACGAATGAAAAGCTAAACTAATCGGCAATGAAACACACTCATTGCTTCGTTCAATATAGGGCTGTCAAGGTGAAGGAATTTCTCTTACGGTGATAATGATTGGAAATATCAGCACTAGTATTGAACAATTTCAAACATGAATGGGCCTTAGAAACCAGATATGATATTACATACA
Organism: Sebastiscus tertius; assembly: GCA_916701665.1. Taxonomy (NCBI): domain Eukaryota; kingdom Metazoa; phylum Chordata; class Actinopteri; order Perciformes; family Sebastidae; genus Sebastiscus; species Sebastiscus tertius. The sequence continues at coordinate 16,513 of CAKAOH010038133.1, forward strand.
GAAAACTTCAGGAAGTGGGCCAAGCTGTACGCCTCTCTCTCTCTCTCTCTCTCTCTCTCTCATATACACACACACACACACACACACACACACACACACACACACACACACACACACACACACACACACACACACACACACACACACACACACACACCTTGGTCCCCCAGACAGTGCTATTGAAGTCTTTAATCAAGACTAATGTGGAATGTCCCATACGGCCACCATTAATCATTTGAAGCTGGCCAACTGTGCCATTGATCAATGCTATACATCAAAGCAGCTGCTGCTGGCACAAGTCTGCATGTCTGTCCAGCTCTGTTTGCACCGTACAACACGCCAGGCCTTAAATATTGTATATGACACGGCCATTCCCATTGCTCTTACGTAAAAAAAAAAAACATGACAGAGTAATGGGAAAACCTTTTCTCCCTTTTAACCATGTTAAGCTACCGATTTTGAATGAACTAGCATGTGGGAGAAAAGAAGTTAATATGTAATGGCATATAAGACTGTTACAATTTAAATAAAGCAGAGAGGCCTAACTCAAGCTGAGAGGTTGATCTAAATCAGGCTCCAGACTAAATTGTTACATTGGTTGCACTGATGCACCTAACGTTTTCGTCAAGGTGCACCAGCACATAATATAAGTGCACCCAAATTTCTTTCCCCGCGTCTTTCGGCATCGCAATAATACATTTTAAGCATTTTGTCAGGTCCCATAGGCCCACACTAGGGATGTCACGAAACCAGAAATGTAGTAGTCGATACCAATACCAGTGAAATTCCACGATTCTCTACCAATTCGATACCACGGTAAAAAACAACAGTAAAACAATAAATCACTGCGAGTGTGTGGTCAAGTGTCAAGAGAGAGTCATGCAGTTTCATCATGATGCACGGCTTACCGTTCAATATATTGCGATCTATTGCGATACAGGAAGCAAGGCGATATATTGCGACTTTTTAAATCTAATTTTAGGAAAAATGTCAGAATAAACACACCACCACATGTTTAAAATCTGAGTAAAATGTTTTACTTTTTTATGCAATCAGAGCAGTGGGTTCTGCATTTGCATCTAACACAGTCTCTGTAACATCCAACATGATAGCACTACTTTGAGAGGACACATACACTGAGAGGGTGCATCGCTTTGCAAATGAAATAAAGTATTGACTGAGTTCATCTTTGTATGTAAACTATTAATCAAAAATAGTTTTTGAGAATCAATACAGTATCACAAAACATAATATTGCAATATCGCAAAATGTTTTATATTTTCTTACACCGCTAAGAGAGAGGAAGAGAGATGCACTGAGAGCAGATCGGCTGTTTGACGATTATCGGAGCAGAGAAGAAATTAGCGGTAAAGTTGCCTTGTGTTAGTAAATCTACAGTGTCACACACACACACACTTTTTGCCCTCCCCACTTGTAAAATGAATCCGGCGCTGGGTTCAGGATTAGACATCTTACAGGAGAACCGGGGAGACATGTGGTGGAGCAGTGCCCCATTGATGATGTCAGGTCTCGGCTGGGGCATTCAGGGACGGGCACAGGTGTTAACAGGCACCGCAGCATTTCTCTTGACACAAAACAATCAATAGTTCTCTTCATTTTGAATTGCCGGTTGGTTTTATGTTTGTGATGTTGCTCGAGGAAGAGTAGCCTACAGGGCACGGTTTGACACATACACACACACACACACACAAACACAGACAGACCTGTCAGGCGCACCGGTGTGCCCAATGAAAGTATTTAGTCACACTGGACAGATTTGTGGTCGCACTCTGGAGCCCTGGAGTGCGAAAGAACATTAACTCTGAACAAACAGGACGATGAGGTTTGCAGGGCTCTTCTTTTGACAACTGTGACACACTTTTTGGTGATAACTTGTAAAACTGACCCTAAATTTAAGGATATGTCAAATACAGACGCAGTCCACTCGCTGCCTATATGTACCTATGAGTGGCCAGCAAGGACACAAAAGATGTGGCCTCTACCACCCAGAAAAATCAAATCAAATCCAAGCGTCGGTGTTTATTTGCAAGGTGTACAAAAACAAAAAGACTCGGACTCTCTTAAACACATTCAGTCTTGTTGTATGTAACCTTATGGAAACACTCCCCGCACACACACAGTGGACCCCCACTGATTTCTCTCCTCAGTAGATCTGTACTTGTCTTGCTGAAGCCAAGTTTTCCTGGGACAGGGCCAAGGGGCTAACAAACAGCAGTTTATTAATTGGATCTGGTTGCGTGTTGGTGATGACTGCGATCATTTCACACTGGCCTTGGAGCAGGTGTGCTCTGCAGCGGTGCCAAATGAGCAAACTGCATGGACTCAGCAGATTCAAGCAAAAAAAAAAAAAAAAAAGGATGAGCCTTCACAGAAAGCCTGCCATAACTCAGCACAAAGAGGCACCACTTGCTAAGCTCTTGAGTTTTTTTTTTTTGCATTCAGATCTATTCACTTCCACGACTTAAAAGGTTGTTTGTTCCTTTTTCCCTTGATTCTGCAAGTTTAACTCTAAACCTTCTATGTTTTCTCCTTAAGTAGCATTAATGTCAACTAACTTCCACACAGTATTGCTTATATGTCCCTCACCTGATTCTATTCTGCTTACATTGAGTTAAGTACTCAAACATTAGATGCTATTTTGGACCACATTAAATAGAAAATTGAAGATGCGTTGGACATAATTTCATCATGTTCCCTGTTAAAGCTAGGGTGAGCAGTGTATTTTAGAAATATTTTTTGTAATAATTGTTGAAATTCTCTTTAGATCATGACAGAAATCAATAAATCAAATGCTCTGACAAAAAAAACAAAACAGTATTTATGGATGTCAGAGGACTGTAATAAGCCTGTCTAATCATTTCTACCTACAGTACCTGCCTGCCGACCTGCGCACCAGGGTTTCCGTTCACCATATGCCAGCTTTTAGCCGGTATCACGTGTAGCCGTCCAGCAGATGAAATGATCAATGGCCAAAATGTCCGTTGGGGGAATATGCCAAATAAATACATTAATTAATTAATAGCATATTAAGTAGCCTAATATTGTAAGATATGTTGCCAAGACAACTTAAATATAAACTTATATTATACAAAAGTTGAAATGCCTCCGCTCCGCTGTGCTTCTAATCCAGCATGCTTGAGAGAGAGACAGAGAGGGGAAGAGAAGGTGGACTGCACAAAATGTTTCGGTAAGGTATTAATAATAATAATAATTTTAATGTCAACGTCATGAATGAAGCTTCAAACTATTCGGTAGGTTACAGCCCTATGAGCCACACAACACTATTTTGAATTTGACAAATGCTGAAAACGGACTGACCAGCCTATTAATTCATCAATTTATTTTCAAGTTATGTTAAATGTAGGCTATTATATGGCTATTTAAAGCATATGTCCGGGAGTTGTTCTATATGGCTGGAATACTTGCATATTAACGGCCGACAAAAAAAAAGAGTCTAGCGTGAACCATGCTGCGCGCACTCACCGGTATGGCATTTAATTAGTCTCGTGCACATAAAAAAAACAGGTGCGTGCACATGATACGAGCGCAAAGAACAGTATCCGCGAGCAAAACAGCATCATCGCTAGCAAGCAACTTCTGCTCCGCATGCACAAGTGCGATCCCGCGAGCACTGGGTTTTGACGAACGCTCGCTCGACCCTCCCTATGCGCTCGCAACTGCTCAGCACTCGCTCACTCGTCAAGTTCACGTCATGTGTCTCTCGTGACACACACAACACTGTTCAAAAGTTTTCAATCACAAAAATGAAGTGTTTGAAATGTTTTTGTGTTCCGAGGTGCCTTCATAAGCATTGTCAGAATAATGTAGACTACGTACAGCATGTCCACAGTTTAGCTCTTCAGAAATTTCATGATATAGACCAGAATTAAAAATACGTTTTTGAGGGTCTGAACACTGCTTGGCTGTTCAAAATGCCTCTAGTTAGTAGAACATGTGCTGTTTAAGAGGTTTAATTAAAATATTCAACATATATCTTCATATATGATGAGAATTTGTTGTTGCTGTAGGTACAATGTCACAAACTGATGCTCAAGTATCCCAGTATCAAATCAAGACAAATGTTATGGAACAAAATTGTTAAAACCTGACCCCTGTGCTCCCCGTTGAGCTCCATTAAAACGCAAACATATTCCATGCAGCTTTGCAGCAGTAAACATGAACTTTAGAGCGGCATGAAAAAATAAAAACACTGCTATGAAGAACATCCACACTGTGAACACGTGTCACTGAATGAAGCCAGGAGGGCAGCTTTGGGTTAAAAAAAAGAAATTTGCATACCACCCCTCTAAAGTGCTGTTATTATGAAAACTGCCTTTAAACTTCCATATTTTGTTCTTGCTTTAGAAAAACTGCCATTCAAATCCTAAAAAGGAACCATTTTTATTAATGCCGAGCAATTGAACTGTCAAGCACATCTCAGCTACACGGGTTTGGTCCATCCAACTTCAATGTACTCGGTGTGTGCAATTTGCAAATATTTAATGTAGGAAAATGACATATCGGAGAAGTGCTCACTGTTGCCAGCTTGGAAAATATTACTGTAAAGAATTCAGAAAAAGGTATCGCTACATCCTTTGCATTTTCCTTTGATGTGGCCTTATCTCTCCTTCTGCTCCAGACTGAACGGTCACAGCCTCGACAAAACAGACCCACGTAGAGGTCAGAGACCACCTGTTCGGAGTTGGCTGAACTGGTGAAGCGATATCAGAGGACACATCTGGCCTGACAGAGAACAGGCCGGATGGGAATGGCAGCATGCTCCCGGGCCGCAGGCTGGTGACGGATGACTCACAGCTGAAGCCGAGGTCACTAAAGGTCACGTGGAGAACAGGCAATGGAAGGGTCAGGCAGGACAGAGTTTTTACTAGGGAGTGTGTCATTTCTGGACAGGGACTTTATATTTATAGGACTTGTTTTTTTAAGTTTGTTTGGCAAGTAATTGGAATTGTGTTAGTGAGGGTTGGCAGGGTACCTTGAGCTTTGGGTGAGGGGAAATAAGACAGAGGGAGGAGTATTTCATCATTATCAATGTAATGTTTAATAATAAATCAATGTTTATCCGCTCAGTAGGGATTTCACGAGAACTGACTTCGGTAACAAGTCGATGCCAAAATTCTAAAAACGTGACGGTACCTGTTTTTCTACAGTATTGCAGCTACCAAAGGTACCATCGGGACTCGAAAGTAATGCTTTCCCGACGTCCCGGAGATGATAGTAAATGTGTTTGGGATGCAGTGAACTCACTATCAACATGTCCAAGGGACGCACCCTATTTTTTCTCTGATAATGCTACATTGTGAACAACAAATCTGTGCTGCAATCAGCAGGACGAGAGCTAATTAATGTTAGCTGTTAGTCGGTAAGCAGCACAGACCTGCACAGACCTGCACGGAGCTAACGATAACAGGAGGTGCCGTTGATTTACTCTTTTCAGTAAAAATTAGTATTGGGCAAAAGGTAAATTCCAACGTTATCATGATGTGTTCAATTGTAATCTTGTAAAATGGATTTTTTTGGCGAGAAACTTGAATAAATCCAGTTGTTTTGAAGGAGACGTTTTAACAGCAATATAAAACAGACAAAAGAGGGAATTCTGACTTCCTAACAAAAACCAGAATGCAAACAGTAATAAAGGAGTGGATGTTTACCGTGATATCGAATTGGTATCAAGAATCATTGAATTTCACTGGAATTGGTACATTTCTGGTATCAACACTTACCTACCACTCACATAATAGACTGGTTGTTGAAATAAATCTTTAAAAAAAAAAATCGTACTAATAGTGGTTTTAGATGGATGTAAAAGAGAGAATACATTTGTGAATCAATATCCGTAATATCACTTCAACAACAACAACAACAGTAGTTGTTTTTAATTTCCCAACTCCCACTAAGGTTCTACAGCCAGAAAATCTCAGTGGCTCGATTAGTGTTTGTTCTCGAGTTACAAGTGTTGGAATTCTGACCAGTTGTGGGCCAAGTCCATCATTCCAGTGTCAATATCTGTATCCCAAAAGCAGCAGGGTAAAATATTATGTCTCCACTCCCTCGGAGTAAGAAACATTGGCAGAAACAAGACCCGAGACAGCGATGCCATCATTCTTGTGAGATTGTAAATGTCCCCGGACATGTAACCTGGCCTTTACAATCAATCTTTTCCTCTCTATATATGAAACCGTTTGTGTGCGAGAATGTGTGTGTGTGCATCTCCATATTTATGAACTCCAAATGATCCCACCCCTCGTTCCACAGTTCACTGTGTTATTTTCCGCAGTCTGGAAGGGAGTGGAGTGATGAGAGGAGAGGAGAGGAGAGGAGAGGAGAGGAAAAGCAAAGCAGAGGAGAACAAGCATGTCCTCAGAGCTCTCCTCTTCCTTATTCTTTATCAGCTTTCATCTCTCGGCCCTTCAGAGAGACTGAACCATAAAAGAGTCCAATCACTAGGGGACATATTATTTTCTCCCTCCTTGAATACACTATATCATAGCCCAGACCCATACAACTTCTCCTCCTCTTGCATATATAACTTCAGCCCCAGCCATAGCTGGGAGCGTGGGTTTATCTATTGGCTCTGTGTGCGATTAACATAATAAATATCTAGATTCCTCTGTCCTGGCGCTCAAAAATGAGTATGGAGAAAGAGAATTTTGAATAAATCAGAGGAAAACTCACTCGTTTTTCTCCAGCAACAGGATCAGCTGCTCACCTTCCGCACGTACCAGCAGCTGGAGTGACGCAGGATAACCCTGAAACACAAAACAGCGATGGCAGTGTTAAGGTGGTGCCCGGATCTCACCCCATCCTGCCTGTGGGTCAGCATTCGTGTGAAGCTTCACCTTTAGTTTGAAACACAGGCCTGTGTACAAGGGCAGGATGTGGCAAAAGCACAATAGCGTTAGAGGAACAGGAAGAAAGCTTCCACATCCTACACTTCTCAAGTCTGTGCATGACTCAAAAAGTAAGTACATTGGACAAGTTTCAACTCAAGTTTTCTATTCCATACTGTCCAAGTAAGGAAGTTAACATCCTTAAGACTTTCATGAAATCAAACTTTGTAAGGATCATGCATTTGTGGGATGAGCAGCACGGCTGATTAATGTGGGTAGCGGCCAAGAAAAATGTGCCAAAATGCTCTGCCAATGCTAAACGGTGTATTCTCCTCCATATATTGGATATGGACAGTATTTCTTACCTAACCTAGAACATGAGTCCAGTATTCGTCCGGCATCTCAATATTGTTGTGACGTTTCTTTGGCAGAAAAAAACTGTATTTCAGTGCAGGAGCGACTGTGATGACTGTACGATGTGAGTACTTCAGTGTCACTGATTTATGGCTGCAAGAAGCCAGGAAATGAAGGTGGTCCAGGATATTTCCCTCACAATGTCAAAATGTCATTTTGAGATTAAATCCGTAATCAAATCTCAAAACGGCAATTTCCCAACAAACAACTCTGAGACGACTTGATGTTTTCTTCAGAAAAATAGTTATCAGAGTAAAGAAGTGCCCCTCGCAGCAGGACAGAAGCAAAGTGCATTCATGCCGGAGGCCTCGGACCATTCTTACAACATGAACACAAACAAAAAACAAGAAAAAGACAGGAAAAGACAGGAAAAATGTAATCCATCCTAGCTCGCAGAGAGACAGACGTGTACACAGTGAGGAACAGATGTAGATTTTCTGCATCATCAGTTGATATTTCAGACGTACTCTGTCCTCTTTCACAGTGACATTTCCCAGGTCTGCTGACCGATGCCTTCAGGCTAATACTCTGCCAGTCACTCTGCAGCTTTTGTCTGAGAGTCAGTGTGTCTATGTTTTTTTTGTGCAAGTGTGGCTGCAAGTGTGTGTGTGTGTGTGTGTGTGTGTGTGTGTGTGTGTGTGTGTGTGTGTGTGTGTGGCAAGTCGGTGTCCCTGTAAGTAATGACTCTGCAATACTTTACGACTGCTTCATAACCTTCTATTGGCACAAGTAGCGCCTGTATCAATTTGTTATCAGGGGGAGGTTCAAGGTCTTAGTGCAACCTCTGGTAAGAAAACCACCAGCTGACCTAGAAGTCAGTTTCATATGGGAGAGGATCAGCCTATACTGTAAAAATACTACTCAACATAAATGTTTTATGTCAGCAATAGCTGGTGGTCAAACATATCTGATGTAGTTAACTCCTATGTGACATGCAATTAACTTCACTGCCCCTCTCTGCTGACTGACTTTGAGAGAGGAGCATAAGGCTGGGAAAAAAAAACACAACTCTCTCAGATGGTGACTTCCCTGCACCAGGAAAAAAAATAATGTTTGATTGCTTGGGGAGTTCTCAAACACCTACGCATTTCCCTCCTCTGGAAAAGTTTTCCTTAAGTTGTGGTGGGGGGATGCTGCATTTCAAACATTTTGTTTTCCAGCTGTAGTAGGTGGGGACAGAATGGTTTTCTTCTCTGCCTGAGAACACTACGTCTAGAGAGTCCATAGAGGGCTGATTTGACTGTACGTATGCATCTTTTTAATCTAGTTTATGTTATGGTGCAGGAAAAGTAAATGACAAGGCTGCTTTCGCGCTGTCGGATCTTTCTCGCAGCATCGGGGTTTGTGCAATGCTGACTTTGTAAAACTGTTGAAAAGCTGACGAGTTTCAGGAGTGTAATTTCACAGTATGTATCGCCTACGGAGCGAAATATATTCGACAATGAAAAGGAGAGGGAGCTAGCGAGGACAGAAAACCACAACAGAGGATAAACAAGGTAAGCTAAGGAAGGGACTTTCTACTGAAGAAAAATCAAGCAAGCCAGACGCCTGTACTTGGCTGAGCCCTTGGAAGCACACTGGCAAGCTGTCTGAACAAGCTTATTAGCATTGAACCAGTGCTGCTAAGTGGCCTTGTGAGTATTTACCCCGGCTGTGAGCTGGAAGAAAGGTCTGCGCTCCTTGCCCTTCAGCAGCAGAGGTACTGTGGTCCCATAGCGTTCTGGTTTGGTTGCTCCCCCTCGCTGTTTGGCCTTTTCCGGACTACTTCCTGTAAAAAAAAAGAACACCAGAACAGATTAAAGACTTGAATGATGAAATAAAACGTCACTCTACGAACAGATCGAATTGGCATTAGGCTTGTGCCTTTAAGATCGGCTATTGAAGGGATGATCAAAGATAGTTTTTTCCTACGCCGATAATCAAGGAGATTTTCGTTAACTTACTACCAGAACTGCGCGCTACTGTGCATTTAGAAATGTTTCTGGTGGAGCGGCATGTCCGTCCGCTGAGCCCCGTTAATCACCACGAGTGACGGGTGAATTTTAAATCCTTGATTACAAACCAGTTTGTCTTCTTCTCTTTTCCATGGACTTGACACCCCACATCTCCGTTCTCAATAACCTCTTCATTAAAACTTTACGTTTAATTAACGTTATGGATATGATTTTGGATTGTGATATTAAAAGATAAGATGATAATGTTAAACGGTATAAGATGCACAGACACACAGACTTTCAAAAGGGGAGCCGTTTGAATTGAGTGGACATTGCTATTGAATTGATTTTTTTAATGTTTCAATATTTTAAATAAAATGTTCACACTCTTTTAAAAATGTTTTTTTTTACGTAACTTTAACTGTATTGCTTGCAGAAAGCATAAAGGTTAGACTATTTCAAAGGGGTTGCTTATTGACAGGGTACAAAATGAACACTCGCCAAGCGCCAAATGCAGTTAGATTTATCGCTTGGCGAGTAAATCGCAGAAGGTTATCCGCCACACAGGCGGGTAAATGTTTGTATCAAAATTGTCATGTAATAAAAAACTATAATTGGTTACACTGAGAGTCTCTATCGCGTTTTGATGTCATTTTGGGCGCACGTTGTGTTTGTTTACTAGAAAGTTCATGTGTTTTTTGGAGTGACGACGAGCATTAACGAATGTCCGAGAGAGAGACTGACGGTGTGTGACTGACGGTGAGTATGAGTAACATCATAGCTGTGAACATAGCAGTGCAGTGTGTGTACCGTTAAGACTGTCGGTAAATAAATGCTACAACTCCTCAAGACACAAGCCAAGTTCCTGTGTCTTTCTTGCTACCTGCTGATTAAGCATGAAGGGGGTTAGCCACAAAGCTAACAACAACAGCCCTGGTGGTCTGACCTTTAAGGTGGACCAGCTATTCTCATTTTAGTGACAAGCCAATCCGAGTTTTGCTCAGCTTTTTTTTTTCTTTTCCTTTTTTTTATACAAATACCATCATATGCTGTATAGTATAGCCTATACCCGGTGAAATGTCAGGAAGGTATGAAAAAATAGCCATGCCAAACCTTCAGGCTTGATTTGATAAAACGTCAATATGATTAGATTAGTTTGCATTTAACAAAAACACATTATTATCTAAATTAAATGTACAGAAACAAATGTATATGTGACACACAAATGCAAATTTATGATCTTGGCTTGGGCGGTGGATTTTTTCATCTACCAGTCCCCTTGGCCGGTGAGTCAAAAAGTGAATTTCGGACACTGCCTATTGACGATCTCGAGTAACCACGAATGGACGATATGAAAATACGAACGATCGGCCAACCCTAACTGGCATGCAGTCAAAGGGGGTCAGTGATATAGATCAAAACTGCTCTGTAATATCCTCAATAATTCAAGCACATCAATAATGTTTTAGACAGAAAAAAAAGCACTGCAACAAAAGCAGGGAAGCCTCAGACACATCGCAAAGCACTACTAAGGATTGTGGACTGTGCTGCTGAGAACGAGTAAAAAGCTCGCTCTCGTTCCTGTGAGGAGATGTGCTGTCCCCCAAAGGGCCTCTGCAATAGGACCACAGCCACAGACAGAGCATCAATAATAGATGCTCTCACACAGTTTATGAGGAACTCGGCCTTTACGATATTTCCAGACAGGAATG
>CAKAOH010038137.1:0-31708 GCA_916701665.1 Sebastiscus tertius
ATGCTAAATGCAGTACCTGTGAGGGTTTCTGGACAATATCTGTCATTGTTTTGTGTTGTTAATTGATTTCCAATAATAAATATATACATATATTTTCATAAAGCAGCATATTTGCCCACTCCCATGTTGATAAGAGTATTAAATACTTGACAAATCTCCCTTTAAGGTACATTTCAACAGCTAAAACAGTGTTAAAATGTGCAATAATTTGTGATTAGAGTATTTTAGATTTTTAGTTTCTGTGCTTGAGGTTATATAAGTCTATCATTATACTGTATGTATGTGTGTGTCATCTATGCAGGTCTGTACGACATGTAATAAAATAACAGCATTAAATTATTTATTTATTTATCTATTATACAGCAGATGTGATGTGATGTGTGCTGTGCAGAAGGTCCTCTTCTGTCAGCAACAGAGAGGCTGAGTGATATCATATATTTACTGAACAATACTATTTTTTACAGTGGACTCAATGAGGAGTATACAGGAAGGAGACATCATTTGTATTAATTGATTCATCTCTGTTATTTCTCCACCCACTGCAGCTCTACATGCCCACAGTTAAACCTGACCTTGATCCATTTTCATAGATATTAAAGCAAGAGTTTGACATTTTGGGAAATATGCTTATATTCTCTTTCTGGCAGACAGTTAGATGTTCAGATTGATACCACTCTCATGTCTGTCGTGTGTGAAATATAAGGGTTAGCTTAGCACATAGCCTGGAAACGGGTTCGCAACCAACCTGTCCCTGTCGAACAGCAGCAGAATCACCTACCAAACTCATCTAAAGCTCGCTGATATCTCCCTTGTTTAATCCGTACAAAACCCAAAGTTGAATTGCCGTTTTTGCAATCTTACACTGTCAAAAGCAGAATAAATGTGTTTGAGAATACAGTTAAAATACACTGAATATGATGTAGGTCTACACTGTTCTGTATTTATTTATAGAATGGATATTAGTCAGATATTAGCACTCTTTTGACGTGACGTTTTCAACACCTTACAGTCGCACGGCATCTTATACGAGCAGCAGACACGTCACCTCTGCCTGGAGTAAATATAAATATGTTAATGGCAGCGTATGTATATTTGAGCTCTGTTTGCTCTGCTGCATGTTAAAACACCTCCACCCTGATCTGTATTTTTTATTGATCTCCACCTATCACCTCCATCTTTGTCCAAAAAAACCCTGGAAGCAGCTCTGGGCTGAGTGTTTTTTTTTTTTTTTTTTTCAAGAAGCACCAGTTGCCTTCCTCCTCCTCCTCCTCCTCTTCCTCCTCCTCCTCCTCCTCCTACTCCTCCGTCTTCCTCCCTCGCTGTCTCTGTTTTGACTAGACCTGTCAGACACCTCAAAACAACACATGAGCCCTGGTGGCGAGCAGCGAGCTGCTGATTCTGAAGAAACGCGGGTTCTTTGAGGTTTATTTGGTCTGGGTTCTGACTCGTTTCTGCATCAGACGTAACCGTTCCCAGCCTGTTTAACATCACAACCATCCTTTTCTTTCTTAATTCATATCAAATCAGCTCATTGGCATGCCTTTTGGATGGAAAAACTGTTTGACAAAGCATATGCATATTCAGGAATTATATACATGCAATGAATACATAAAAAAGTAGTAATACACAGTAATGAAACAAATACTTCAAATGAGCTTATAAATCTCGTTATTAGAAAAAAAATTAGATGAATGAGTCTGTGTATTGTTTTATTTATTTCATATACGTAATAACAAAACTAACAATGATTCAGCATCCGTGTGGTATCATTAGAACTGTAATATTGACAGTAAGACTGTACTATTATAATAATGATTGTATAACCAGATGTATTTCATATATATGCAGATTAAGAGGATTTATTTGAGCTTAGTTTCAGTTTCGTCGTCACATAACCGGAAACAGCATCTGCTGCTTTTAGGCTTTGAGTCTGGTTTAATGATCGTATCATTAAGTCAAACATGTGCTTCTGCTGAGTGTTTGGAGATCCTGTAAGAAAAAGATAGTTCTGTAGGGTAGCTTAGTGTTTGTGTTTAGTTGTACAACGAGAGGTTGGCACTTCTTGTGGGAGTCAATGAGGCTGATCAGGTTTTAGAAATGTACAGATGAAAAGATTATGTTTGAAAACAAGTTTAAACTAGAAAAGTGCACTCCAGGTGAGTGCACAGCGACCGCTGTTATAATGTTTGATTAAAAGAATACAATCCAGAGTTATTTTCCTCGGCATAATGAACGGTCATCAGACCCACGGGACTGCACCGCCCTGCACGCTTATATGACATATCTGGTTCTGCCAGCTTCCTGCTAGCTGTATGTGGCTGTAATAATGGATATATTGGCTGTAATTCATCCCTTTTATTATCTTCTAATATACCCATGGGCTGTATGCTGTCAGCCTGTACCGTGGTGGATGTATTAACGTCTCTGTTCCCAAACAACCGGCTATCGGCCAGTAGCTAGTAGTGCTAGTAGCATGACATCAACAGAATGTAAAGGGGACATATCATGGTCATCTTCAGGTTCATACTTGTATTTTGGGTGTCTACTAGAACATGTTTACATAAACTGGGACACATTTAAAATGTTTACATTTAAAAGTGTGAAATTGTCTCAATATTGCAGATCTCTGACATCACAAATGTACAGAAATCCTGACGCCTTGTTTCAAATGCACAGTTTATATTGAATACGGGCTGTGTATATTTCTCCGTATATTGAGCATTTTGATACTTTCGCAGTATTTATAAATCACTTAAACCTGCTTTATAATCGCACTTTTTACAATATGGGACCTTTAATGTAGCTGTATGCTATTTACTAACACGCAGGGCATAACCTCTTATACATCCATGGTAAGTAAGTAAGTAGTTATAATTGTGTGCATATTAATAATATTTTGTTGTTCAACAAAGGACATTATAGAGCCATTAAACATGACAATAGATTAGAAACAATTTTGTTTTACTTTTGTACGGCTCTTTGTTGGCGTCCAGTAGTCGCTTTCAGTCCAAAATGGTTGAAGCGTAGCTCTGTTGCTGGGTGCTGATGTTGCAATGGAACAAACAATTGACTTTAACTTCTTAGCGATATACGTTCTTTGGCTAAACTGCAGTTCGTTGTGTAACTCTTTACATTAACTGTTTAGTTGTCTCACCCTGATCAAAATTATGTTTTCATAAAGTGTGAATCATTGCAGCCACGAGAGGTCCTTGACCATGCAGTCATACATGAGCACAAAAATGTCAGGCTGATAGGTCCAGCAGTATGCAGAGATTAGCCGTGGACAGACAGACAGACGCACAGAGAGAGAGATGCACACACATGACCAAATATATAATTTTCTGGCGGAGATAATAATAATAATAAAAGCAGTTTAGTGCTGGCAGCAGTGTCAGCGAGGTCACGGTGTAGTGAAGCCTCGGCTGTGCTTATTGGAGCAGAAAACCGAGGGGGAGGGGCCTGTGACATCACTGACACCTGCTCCTGCAATGCGCTTATTACAGAGGTGATCATTTCAATTATGATGAATGTACGTATTCTATTACACCACCGTCCATAGGAAGCAGTGGTGTTAGACAGAATGAAATCAGCGTGTTAATCTGCTGTGTGTTAATCTGCTGTGTGTGTGTGTGTGTGAGAGAGAGAGAGAGAGAGAGAGAGGGTGTGTGTGGGTGTATGTGTGGGTGTATGTGTGTGTTGTGTAACGTTGCCAGTGAACACTGTGTTCAGACAGGCAGGATCACTGCATCTGTTTACAGCGACCTGCAGATTAGATCAAACCTCACACTTCAAATAGAGACTAATCCAATGCACACACACACCCCCCCTCCCCCCACACACACACACACACTGAGTCCTGCGGGAACATTAAAGTCGGCGACATAATCCACTGAGTTCAAATGGAAACACTTAGAGTCAGAGTTGTAATCATGGAGATGGTGTGTGTGTGTGTGTGTGTGTGTACATGCTACCAACAACACACACTCCCTCTCAGTCCCAGTTTCTATGTTCTCGTTGGTTTACTTGTTTTTCCTGCCCTGCTGGATGTAAAACAAAATAGAGACATTGGTCAAGTTGTGTCTAACAGTGGTCTAAAGTAACTAAGTACATTTACTCAAGTACTGAACATCATTTGAGGGAAATATTGTACTTTTTTACTCCACTGCATTTGTCAGTAACACTTCATTTTACAGGTCCGCAAAATTCATGGTAATTAGGTGATAATTAGCAAGTAACCTATTTGAAATTTCTTTGGAATTACTGCCAAATTAGCCCAATATTTACCTCAAAATGTATCAAAAATGACTTTATTATCACTAATGCAAAAGAGTGTGTGTTAAGCCAACGAGACAAAGTGTCTGAAAACGAAGGTATTGGTGATTTTAATACTGGTGGTGTTCATGATGATGTTAATCCTAACGACAGTGTTTCCAATGTGGGTGAACGTTCAAACAAAAGTGACACCACTAATAAATCAAGTACCATGTCCTCGGCACAAATTAAGGCAGCAGCAGAAAGAGCTGCAGCTTTAAAGGAACTGCATGCATCAGAGGAACAGGAACAGCAGATAAGGAGGAGAAAGGAACAGAAACAGAGCTAGCTGCATCTACTGCTAAGTTGGAAGTTTTGCAGGCCTCAGATGAAAAAGGTTCCTCTCATTCACAGCCAGATGGCATGAACTCTTACTTTGAAAGGGAAAAGAGGAAACTGGCACCGTTCAAAACTCTTAACCCCATGGCACCACAGCAAGAGGATTGGTCATTGCCACAGAGAAAACAGCCAGCAGAGGACATCAGACCAAAACTAACTGAAAGGCAGATTACTACTGCATCAAAGCAATGTGCTGAAATACATTATCAACAGCATTCTGAAACATCGCAAGTATTACAGCCGGGATCAACAGCTGCTTGGGAAAACCAATGTAATCAGCAACAAAGGGATCAAATTCAATCTGGAGATGTTGTCACCATCATGCACAAGCAAAATGAAATTACAGCTGCCCGTGTTCAACAACAGTGCTTACTGTCTCTCTCTAAAATGAACTGATAACCGACCCTTGTTAACCCATTAGTAACCGCTAACCGACAAGATTAGTGCCTCGCATGCAGCGGTGCGCAACTGCAGTGTACAAGCACAACAGACAACTTAGTCCCCAGTTCACCCGTCCGGGAGAGTTACTGTAGCAGCCACGATGCTGCGTGTAGTGTCGCGGACATGCAGCCACTTTCCCATTAACTCTCCTTCGCACATTTAATTTAGTTTAGCAGGTTGTCAGCTGTGTGTCTGCCCCAGCGTAACAATAGTGATTGTCCGAGTGTGTGTGTTTGTGCTAAGTTAGCAGTTCTATTGTTGCCGGTGGCTTTGTGCTTGCCATTGTCACACACGTACAGTCTGTCAGTGTGGCGTAACTTTAGCGAGTGTCCAACAGACCGTGTGTGGTGGCAGTGAGTGGGAGACGCTTTGCGTTGGGGTGCAGCATCTCCCTGTCTAGGATTCTTTCACAACAATGACCCGCTAGCTGTACATTATCCTGCTTATTACACGGCTACTCACTTGATAAATCAATACTTTGACACATAAATGGTCCGCCAGAGTCCGACATCAGAACTGCGCCCATAGCAACGGTCTGCTATACATAGCAACGCTATAAAGAAATAGCAGACCGTAGAACGCTGTGATTAACCAATCAGAATCGAGTATTCAACAACACCGTGTAATAACAAAATATAACATTAGTATTTGAAATAAATATTTAAACGGCCTAATGGTCTGTCACCATGTCAGTGAATTTAAACTACTGCTTACAATCTGAGGATATATTTAAAGAGAGTGCACGTGTGCATGTACAGCCTCTGCTGTTTTCTTACAGTCATTGAGCTATACCTGAGGAATAAAGTCTCATCATTTTCCTTTCACAGTGTCAGCCAGAGGAGGATGTTGCGCAGGAGCAAAGTCATCAAACACATACATAGCTAACCATATCAGACGCTTTTCAGAGGCACCGGAAATACGACAAAAACTCACATGATGCAAGGAAATTGGATAGGGCAGTTGCCGAATTCATATGCATGGATCAAGTTCCTGTCTACACTGTAGCAAAGCGTGGATTTCAGCAAATGCTTGAACAGCTCAACCCAAGATATCAGCTACCAAGTAGAAATGATTTCATGTATACAGAGATCCCCAAAATCTACACTGAAACTAGAGACCTCATAACCCAGCATCTCAGAGAGAAGTTAGACATTTCAAAAATGGCAGACAATGCCCCCAACAAACAGAAGGCCTTTAAAGACGATTCCACGTGGATCCCATGTTCTGGACATAATCTGCACCTTGAAGTCAACAAAGCAGTCAATATTGACAGGGTATCTGCAGCACTGTCAAGGCTTCGTAAAACCATATCCACTTTAACCAGATCACCAAAGCTGTCACGTCAACTTGCCAAAAAACAAGACGGACCTCTCACTCCCAGAACATGAGCTCAAATATGATGAACCCACTCGTTGGAATTCTTCATATGATATGGTGGTAAGGTTTTTGGAGCATCAGTAAGCTGTGTGTGCGGTGCTGGCAGAGGACAGAAAAAAATGGCATCTGATGCCCAAAGACACTGACATTAGCACTTTAGGAACTCTGAAAGAAGTCCTTGGACCACTGAGTGCACAGTGCATAGACCACACCACAGTGTCTATCATCCCAGAAAAAGTACTCTACGTGTGGTGTTTGATTGTGAAGCCACATTTTAAGGAACATCATTAAACGGCGAACTATTGCAAGGTTTTAACCTCACCAATTCACTACTTGGGGTTCTCACTTGATTCATGCAGGAGCCTGTGGCATTCAGACTATGTTCTATCAGGTGAAGGTTGCACAGCCGGAAAGGGATTTTCTTTGCTTTCTTTTTTGGCCAGAAGGAGACTTCAATAGGGAGCTCAAGGACTACAGAATGACTGTACATTTGTTTGGAGCAGTTTCATCTCCCAGTTGTGCTAGCTATGCGCTGAGGAAAACTGCTGACGACAACAAGTTTAACTTTTCTGCTGAGACTGTTCAAGCTGTTAAGCGCAACCTTTATGTGGATGACTGCTTGATGAGCATGGCTCAGAAAAGGAGGCCATACAAATTATTAAAGATCTAACTGCTCTCTGTAAAAGAAGTGGTTTCATTTTGGAGAAATGGATCAGCAATAGTCGGGCAGTGTTGCAGACAATTGCAAGATCAACGGGCTAAGGATCTAAAGGAGCTGGATCTGGACAGAGATAATCTTCCTATGGAGAGAGCTTTAGGTCTGCTTCGGTGTGTCGAGTCAGACTCCTTCAAGTTCAAGATGGAAGTGAAACAGCAGTTTCTAACCAGACGCGGTATGCTGTCCACAACTAGTTCAGTGTACGATCCTTTCTGGCACCACTCACTTTGTCTGCCAAGTTGCTGCAACAAGAGCTCTGCAGGAGAAGCTGTGGATGGGATGATGCCATGACGCCGGACAACCTGCAAATGGTACGGAGTGATATTTACCTGCTCGACGAGTAGAGCAGTTCATTTGGAGGTGGCAAGCTCACTGGAGACTGACGCATGCATAAATGCGTTACGTCGGTTCATCAGCAGGAGAGGGCAGGATGTTTACATTAAGTCAGACAATGGAACTTACTTCGTCGGAGCGAAAAGAGAACCGAGAGAGGCTCTCACTGCATTGAATCATGAGCAGATTCATGGAGCTCTTTTTTTGCCGGCTGGAGTTGAATGGAGTTTCAATCCACCAGAGGGGTAGTGTTTGGGGCCGGTGAGGCAGCTTGTTGCTGTAGTCGTTACTTGCATATAGTTTGTTTCTTTCTACTAGAGTGACTTTATGCTTGAACGGCGTGTTCAAGCATAAAGTGTGTTTCGGACTTTGATTCTACACGGTAACGTTATTCAGCGCGTCTGTCGCTGGGTTCTACTTCAAAACTCTGTACAACGTGAAAACACTGGCGTAGTCGAAAAACATTGTATTGGTTTATTATGCTGGCCTCCCAAAGTGCAAGCAATGCCAATATTTACAAAAGGTGAAAAAATTGAAAAATCAGCTATGAACAAAAACATCAAATAGCACTGACAAGTAGTGATGTTACGTGCTGTGCCGAGGCTTCGGAGCATGTGTCGAGTAATCCAGGAAGGTACTGAGGTTTGTATCGTTTTAGACCAATGACGTCATTGATGACGTCCGAAGCCTTGCTACCCGGCCATACCGCGTGACTGATTAAGGAAGTGGTTCAGATCTTCAGTGGTTAAACCAATGCCACTTTCCAGAAGTGGCACAGAACACTAATATTACCCCTCCTTCCATTATTATATTGTATTACACTACAATACAATTATTGACCAAAGGATTGGTTTACACACATAAGATGCATTACTCACAAAACAATTAGTTTATTATACATATATGTTATATACTCATAATATACTATAATAGACATTATATTACATATTATATAGACATAAATGGATTACATGGTAATAGTTTTTTTTTTTCACTGTTTATCAGTCATTCCCAACAGCCTGTACTGGCGCTAAATACAGTATATCACAGATCACATGGATAAGATCATATCTACCTGTTTTACACTCTTTGACCACCAGGTGGTTTCGTGCACATGAAGCCTCGAGAAATGAACCCTTTTCCGAACTAATTTGCTGGAAAGCTTCAATGCTTCATGAAGCTTCAGCTCGCCATCACTAGCAATCTGTGAGTTCACTGAATGTTACCTTCTCTGTAACCAAACCATGACAAGACTGACTTCACCAGGCCAAGATGACCCCCTTTTAAACTAATAGCTCAGCTTTGCAACAAAATCACAATGAAAAATAATGAACATATTTATGCTGATCACATGACATTGAAAACGCACGAGAACGCTCTTTTTAATGGGGAAACTTGTTACGCCCCTGTTTCGCCAGTCAAACTCATGATTGGGACATGATGACAGGATGGACAGGCAGCGTTTCATCGACTGCTGAGTGAGAATAATAATGTTTGGGTGAATATATATGTGTACAGGAAACAGCAGAACAATCAAGTGTGCAACCTTGGTCGCACTACTGACAAACAGTTTAGGGGAGAGAAATATATATTGCGATGTGTTTTAACTTGAATCAGGAAGGGAGTGGAGAAATGTTTCCCGTGTGTGTGTGTGTGTGTGTGTGTGTGTGTGTGTGTAGGCACGCTGCCTGCAGCCAGCGACGCAGCGGAGAAGTGTTGGTGTGTGTGGCTTGGGGTTATGTGTGTGCGCTGCCCACAGTCAGCGACGGCTACTCCGTCACAGCGTCATTCAGGTGAGCCCGAGGCAACACCTCAGTGGCTTAAAACTTGGTCGCGGTCGGGAGGCTGAAGCAGGAAAAGCCAACTCTAGGATCAGCAGTGATTCATGGAGAGACCTTCGTCTGGTCAGCTAACATTACTGCCAAGCAGCTGAAATATAGAGTGATAT
This sequence comes from Sebastiscus tertius, assembly GCA_916701665.1. Taxonomy (NCBI): domain Eukaryota; kingdom Metazoa; phylum Chordata; class Actinopteri; order Perciformes; family Sebastidae; genus Sebastiscus; species Sebastiscus tertius. The sequence goes on from CAKAOH010038137.1 coordinate 9,468, forward strand.
TGTGGTTCCAGCTGACGTGTGTCGCCTCACTGTTTTGAGCGAGCACAAGCGCGAACCCGACGCTGACTTTCGTTGACTTAACGGCCACTCTGTCGCTGTTTAACAAGCATTTCTGATTCTTACAAACAGTCCCTTTAAGTAATATTTTAAATACAGGACTTTTACTTTGTGTTTCACACTATAGTGTTGCTACTTTCACTTCAGTAACAGATCTAAGTAATTCTTCCACCACTGGTGTCAAACAACACATTTGAAAAAATGATGTCTGCAAACTGTAGGGTTATACCTGAGTCGCTCCCAACTTGTCAAACACCGACGCTCGGTCACTGGCCCTACGCTTCAAACTATGATGCTCTAGGTACCCCTCTAGCGTCAGTTTTGGCAACCCGTTCTCACTCCCAACTCATTAAATACCGCCGTTTGGTAAATACCCCTCGGCATCGGACACCGACGCACGGAGGCATCTTTTGGCAGAAATATGTGACGAACTGGGTTTTCAACTAACTCCATTGGGGAGACATGATGTCGTTAAATATGGGGTGCACATTTTCAGACAGTCTCTCCAGGGAAACGTTTATAGTGACAGAAATAGTTGTGTAAAGAATGCGAGAAGTTGAAACATAGGCTCCTTTTTCACCTCCACACAGACAGTAATCATTGAGTGAGGTTGGTGTGAATGTCGGATCGTCTGTTTCGGAATATGAAAGACATTATAAGACACAGCTCCCCCCCCCAGTCTGACGTCAGAAGAAGTGGGATTTTGATTCCACCATCCGACAAGCTGTTCTGAAGAAGCATACTGGCCCCTTAAAGGTCCCATATCATGCTCATTTTCAGGTTAATACTTGTATTTTAGGTTTTTACTAGAACATGCTTACATACTTAAATGTTAAAAAAAATAACTTGATTTTCCTCGTACTGTCTGCCTGAATATACCTTTATTCACCCTCTGTCTGAAATGCTCCGTTTTAGTGCATTTCAACGGAATTGCAACGGAATTGCGTTGCTAGGCAACAGTTTGGGTCCATGTTTACTTCCTGTCAGCTGATGTTATTTACATGCACTGCAACAGGAAATAAAATGGGACACATTTAGAATGTTTACATTTAAAACCGTGTAATGTTCTAAATACTGTATATTTGTGACATCACAAATGGACAAAAATCCTGACGGCTTGTTTCAAACGCACAATTTCTGCATATGGGCTGTGTGTATTTCTCCGTATAATGAGCATTTTGATAGTTTAACAGTATTTATAAAGCACTTAAACCTGCTTTAAAACATAAAAGACCTGAAAATCTCACTTTTTACAATATGGGACCTTTAAGCTGCAATGATTTTATAGTATCACTGATGTTTCAACCACACTGATCTTGCTTGTTTTACATTCATTCGTGCACTGTGTATCGACTAATTGTCTTTATATTACAACAGCACCAAATTTTTGCAAACCTCAGTTTCATTCCAAGTGTACAACAAAAAAGTGCAGCAGAAGAAGAAAATGTCTTAAAAAATTCTTTCTCTCTGCTTACGTACAGTGAGCTATCCAGACAAACAGCGGTAACTAGGTCTTCTGTGTCAGAAGTCATAGGTCACAGACTGGGTCTAAGGTCAGCCTCAGGTCAGATATGGTGATGATGATGATGATGATTATGAGGTGCAGTGTTCCTACTGCGGCAGCAGGGCGGCGCCGTCGAGCTGAACTTGAACTTGGCTAAGTTTGATGTTGATGCTGTTTGACGTATCGCCGCCTCCTCGCTCACCCACAGTCAAACACAGAGTGCTTCACTCCCATTAACAATGCATAGAGAGAGAGAGAGAGAGACTGTGTGTGTGTGTGTGTGTGTGTGTGTGTTTTAAAACAGTTTGGCTTTTTGAACACTGACTCCAGTAGCCTATTTGATCTAGCAGTTACTTCTACAATTTCTGCTTTTTTTGTTTAATTATTAGTTCATACATTCACCATCAATAGCATTATTATAACATTTGTCTCCCAACAATAAAATTTTGACACTCATAAACACAATGACCTAAAAAATAGTATGTTTCTTTCTATTTTTGCATGAAGCAAGATTCACTTTAAATCAAATAGAATGGCATTTGATGCCAACTTTTAGTAGATGACAGCTTTCTATACTCAGTGCTATGGACGCATTTCAGTCCTCTGTCAAAAAATTATTGATCTGAGGTACATTCAAGGTTACAATTCTGCATGGAATCCTGTTATAAACTGCATTTATTAATTCTTGTTCATTTCTAGACGGGCAGATTTTTTTTTTAAAGTGTGAAAGGTTGATACAGTGATTAAATTACTTGTTATTTAAGGTGTGTTTTTAAATGAAAATGTCCATCACTGAGTTGAATCTGAATTTTGAGTGTGATGCGTTGCTCTGTTTCAGGTGGGGCTGTGATTAACTGTTGGATTGTATTGCAGCAATGCAGCATGGGAGAAAAAAAATAGCACATCTTTTTTTATTTTGGAAACATGACTGGAAACAAAGTTTGTTGAGGCCCTGTGGTCAAGTGAAAGTCAATAATGGTTTGATTTTCCAATGTGCCGCAAATGTCTACATGGTAACTCTGGTGTGTGTGTGTGTGTGTGCGTGCGTGCGTGCGTGCGTGCGTGCGTGCGTGCGTGCGTGCGTGCGTGTGTGTGTGTGTGTTGGCATACATCTTTCCCATCAACAATAGGTGATGCGTCGCGACTGTGGATGGATGGATGGACAGATGGGTTGGCTGGTTGGTTTAGCAGGAACACTCAAAGGGCAGCAGGGTTAGCTGTGTTTCCATACAACAGCAAACTGCCATAGGGCTGAGAGGGGGATGGTGTGTGTGTGTGTGTGTGTGTGTGTGTGAGTAAGGGGATGGAGAGAAGAGGTAAACAAGGCCTAGAGGTCAGAGAAGCGAACATGTGACCTGAATTTTGTTGGTTTGAAGGTTGGGCCGCCTGTTTGGGAAAAGTTGGAGGCAAAATAATGATGCATACAAAACAGATTGTTTGTTACATAGAAAGCAAATATGTATCTTTCTCAAAATGTTGAATTATTTTTTAAGCTGGGAACAGAGAGAGATTATTACAACGAAGGACTTCCATCAACTGAATGGTCTCAAAGTGGTCTCAGGTGAGGGACGACTAACTCAGACAGAGTTTGCAGATGCATCCAAGACCCATCAGAAACAGATTAAAATCCAGTTGTTAAAGACATCACAGTGTGTTTCCAGGTGTTGTGGAGTTCATCTGTTTTTAAAAGTAACATAAAGCCTTTAGTGTCTCCAGAGGGAGCCCTGTAAAGTCTAATAAATATCCTCAAGTGATGTCACTAGAGTCCGTATTGGTTGAAGGTTTGAAAAGTAAAACAATCTGGAGGTGTTGAGTTAGAAAGAAGTGATCTTACCAGACCTCTGGAGCCCACTGCTCATCTCTGCTGCAGACTAGAGACATTAGCCACTACTGGCATAACACACCTTGATCTCCAAACGAATTGTAGGCGGTCAAGTTGCATTGTGGGTAATGTAGGCGAATAAGACAATATCTCTGGCCGTGCTGCATCGATTTTGATGCTTTTCTTTTAAACTGTCCATCGTGAGTCGACAATGTGACAGGAGTGTGATGATAAATCATAAAATATGGACGTAGTCTCCGTGATGTCACCTATACGTTTTTGAAGAGCAAAAATGAAGGTCAAAGTGGGCGGCTCCCGGCGACTCCGGCTGTCGCCAGCTTGGCAGTGACGTCTCCGGCTAATCCAAAAAATTGGGAAGATTTGGTCCTGCCTGGTTAACGTCCCATGTCTGTTTTCCTATAGTACATGCTGAATAACAAACTCTTACTGAAGTTATTATTATTATTAATATTAATGGAGATTTAGCCAACACATCTCAAAAGTAAACAAGACTCGGTCAAAACCGAGTATATGCCTGGACCGTGTATGGTCAGTCTGTAAATTTGTGGCTAAATTTTAACACAAATAGTCAGTGGTCATGTCTATAATGTTAAACCCAGCGCTACATGTCCACCAGGTCCGGCGAGGACAATACGGGATGCGCTGCTCCACCAAAGAATGTATAATGCCAATAAATGAAAATGGTCATTCCATTGCAACATCAGCGCCCACAAGCAAAGCTACGATGTGCCATTTTGGACTGAAAGAGACTGCCTAAACAGCGCCATACAAAAGTAAAACAAAATTATTTCTCTTCTATTGTCATATACTACCAAAATGGCTGGTGTTAATCAATAAAATATTAGAAATATAAAATGTGTTTTCAGTCCAAAATCTCACTGGAGTTTGGTCTCTTATCTTCTATCCACTCACCTCGCCATTCAAGCGGTGACGTACCCTCTCATGGACTGCACCTGATTGGTCCCTGGTTTCCTGCTCGCCGGTTCAAACAGGACAGGACATGACGGCCTGCTCACAAATTTTCCGTCTAAACTATCCACCCAAATCTACTTCTGAAAACATTCGAAGCGAGAAATAGGCGATGCCACTGCTGAATCTCCTTCCATTTTAGAACTAGATGGCCTAGTTTCACAGCTTGGTCTAAGTTTCGTGAGCCGAACGCGTTGCGCTGGATGGTCTCATTTGCATAAAGGAGTGTTCCCGCCTTTTCATTTTGAAAGAGCAATGGCCAATGAGGAAACCCCCTCACTCAGTGACGGACTTTTGCGTTTGTAGGGCCGGCCCTCTGCGGTCCAGACAAAAAAACTCCACCTGCTTGTAGATCTGTGATTGATCCAAGAGAGGGAGCCATGACAGAGAGAGACAATAAGACGTTTATCCCCAAAGTGCCTCTTTTACCTTCAACTGCAACGCCCCCCAACCCCCTCACACATTTATAACTGCTCATAGACACTCAGCCAGCTGCACAAACGCAGACACCCTTGACTAACCCCATTGGTTGCTGTGTGTGTGTGTGTGTGTGTGTGTGTGTGTGTATTTGATGCTCATGTGGAGCGACAAGCAGGTCTCCAGGTCACTCACAGGGACGTCTCAGGGCCCCGGTCCGTCCTGGCTGCCCGCCAAACTGTCTCCCTCGCCGGGCCAGGGGCGGCAATGACGGCGCCCCCTCTGTCCCAACACCTACACGCACACACACACACACATACTCATACTGTACTACATGAGTTACTCTGTCTCAGATCCATATTTTCTAAAGTACAAATACACTTAAATGTTTACTGTTAATCTCTTATACGCACATTACCTAATCTCTCTGTACAACATTCACTGTAAACAGCAATCGTGTCAATTCAATTTGAATTACTTCGTATTTTCATTGCTTGATTATAATTTTGCTCACTCATATATAACATAGCCTATTAAGAATTTTATTCCTATCCATAAATACCATAAATATTGCATTCATTCATTATCTGTAACCGCTTATCCCATTTCGGGTCGCGGGAAATTGGTAAAAGGCGGGGTACACCCTGGACAAGTCACCAGACTATCACAGGGCTGACTGACAACTATTCACATTCACATTCACACCTACGGGACATTTAGAGTCAACAATGTACCTAACTTGTGTTATGCCCCACCCCTGGGCAGCCCTATTGGGGTGAACAACACTCCAAAACTGACCCATACCAACCACAAAAGACACCTTTAAAACTCTCAAAATCCATAAGATTTATTAACAAAGACATATGAAAAAAAGAAAATATAAAGTCATAAACTGAGAGGCAGCAGAACCAGCAGTCCTTCCCAAACCAGAAGCATCTCCCTTCTGCTGCTGGCACAGGAGCTTTTAGGCAACTCCTTCACAACCTCGTTTAGCAAATGCAGCACACCTGGCCACCTTGTTGAGCAGTGCAGCACATCTGGGCAGAGAGATACTGGAGAGGGAAAAGGGACAGCAGCACAGGAAACACATACGGCCGTAACATGTGTTTGGACTGTGGGAGGAAGCCGGAGAACCCGGAGAAAACCCACGCTAACATGCAAACTCCACACAGAAGGGCCATGAGCCGGATTCCAACCTGCAGACTGTCTTACTGTGAGGTGAAATTGCTAACCACTGCACCACCGCCCTAAACATTACACCATATAAGCAGGGGTCTCCAACATGTCGCTCGCTCGCGACCAGCTCGCAAACAGTAGCTCGCGACCTGTTTCTGAGTCGTTCAAGGTTCAAAGAAAATGTAAATAAATTTGATGAAGACAAAGTCACTTGGTAAACCTAAATTTCTATCCAATCCAATTCACAGACATCCCGCCCCCTTCTGACACAAACTGATTATTTGCCAATCAGCTGTCAATTAAACGAGCTATGCTGCTGCCAAGTTTGGTTATATCAGTGACGACGTAACATTAGGAGATGTTAGCATGCTAGCAAGTGTATACCAGATTTGACAATGACCGCGGAAAATAGCCAGGCCAAGAAAAGGCAAAAAACATACTATTTTCATGAGGACTTTCCGGCTGGTAGCAGTCTACGAACGGAGAAGGTAAAGGAGCTGAAAACAAGGCTTAAAAGACGACAGTCTCTGTTTACTAAACCGACGAAGAAGGCCAACGCAGCAACAGAGGCTTTGTTTAAAGTGGCGCACATCCTAACGAAGCGCAACAAAAACTTCACCGATGGCGGCATTATAAAAGAGGAAAATTATGTCTGCTATCGCTGATGTATAACTTGGTGCTAATACTGTGGCAAGGAGAGTGTCTGCGCTGTCTGCGCTGTCCGCGGATGCTGCGGAGCAGCTAGAACGGGACATGGACAGGTGCAAATGGTTTTCCATCCAGTGTCGGTTGAATGTCATGAAATCTAAGTTCAGAACAAGACTGACAGAGGAACATTTAAATGAGTCCATAAGAGTGAACCTAAGTGGATCCACTCCAACAGACACCTCTCTTGTTGACTCCACGCAGTCATCTCACTAACTGTTAAAAAGACTGAATGCATGTAATCCATGCATGTGAACTACAGATGTTGAAAGGAATGTGAAGTGAAGTGATGTGATGCAGTGATATGTGGACAGACAGAAAATAAGGACAAGTAAAGTAAGTAACAACATTGTTTTGTTTTCTATGACATTAATCGGATGTGAATTTAATAGCTTGACACATTGAAAATGTAAAGAAATGCATACAGAAAAAAAACATGCACATGCTGCTGAATTTAAGATGTTGATGATGTCAAAATGTGTTGGATATCAACATTTTCTAAATGTTCACACAAAAGAAGCTCATTCAGCTGGTGGAGCTGAGCAATGTGAATAAATGTTACTGATAATATAAAATAGGAGGAGCTCTCGGAGGAAAAAAGGTTGGAGACCCCTGATATATATTAAATATTCACAAATGTATGTGTGGAAAAAATGGATTTGATGATGAATGCAGTGAGCTCCAGTGCTTTGTTGTTATGTATAACATCAGACAAATCTCTTGTAACTCATGTAAAACATTTAACTCAAAATCCCAGCAGTAGCTACAACTGATAACACCAAGATCGAGTTTTCTGTATTGTGTCATTCTACAGTTTCACACAAATTACATTTCCTTTAAGGATGATGCTGCCTTTAGACTAGTAGCTTTCAGATTTGGCTATTTCAATTGATAAATATAATAATAATAATAAAACAAAAAAAAAATACGATTAGAAGAAGTTTGTATTTCTCCACCAAACTTCTGCTTCTGGCATGTTTTAAAACAACTTTAAAGACAAATGATGGGAGAAAAATTACGAAAAAATATAATTGGATGGTTAAATGAATAAATCATAGTGAATATATCTGTTCAAAATGTACCTTAAAAGGGAGATTTATCAAGTATTTAATATTCTTATCAAGATGGGAGCTGGCAAATATGTTTGCTTAATGCAAATGTATGTATATATTTATTAATGGAAATCAATTAACAACCCAAAACGATGACAAATATTGTCCAGAAACCCTCACAGGTACTGCATTTAGCATAAAACAATATACTCCAATCATAACATGGCAAACTGCAGCCCAACAGGCAACTACAGCTGTCAGTGTGTCAGTGTGCTGACTTGACTATGACTTGCCCCAAACTGCATGTGATTATCATAAAGTGGGCATGTCTGTAAAAGGGAGACTCGTGGGTACCCAGAGAACCCATTTACATTCACATATCTTGAGGTCAGAGGTCAAGGGACCCCGACAGGCTTGTGTCACATGACTGGTGCCGATGGATTCCTTAGGTTTTGTAGTTTCATATGATACCAGTATCTTCACTCTAGCTACAGCCTCCGAAAGATCGATTACGTTAACGCGTTAAAGAAATTAGTGGCGTTGCAACAAATTTGCGTTAACGCGTTATTATCGTGTTAACTTTGACAGCCCTAACAATAACTTGATCACATCATCATAAAATGATTCCTGCTCCTCAGAGGATGAAGCCTTTAGATGTGAATGACCTCATAATCTTTCCTCTAGCACCACCCTCAGGACAGATGTTTAGACTCTAAGAAAAGATGTAACATATTGTTTGTTCTGTTCAACGCCTTGATATTGTGGCTGTAGTGAACGCTGCAGCCTGCTAACAGGATTTAACACCTCATTAATGTCCTTTAGAAATACACTTCTGACAACTTTTATACACATACAAAGTGTTTCTCTAAGTTACACATATGTTTTATCCATAATGAGCCGAAATCTGGCTGACAGTCATTAAGACATTCCTCTCCAGGCTGAAGCACTCAGTCATCCCTGGGCCTCTTTCTTTCTTTCTGTGTGTGTGTGTGTGTGTGTGTGTGTGTGTGTGTGTGTATGTGTGTGCGACAGGGCAGGGTGTCTGTGTTTGGACTTCCTCGCTGTGTGTCTTCAGAGCACCGTGGTGGAGCAGCAGCAGCACGCCGGAGGAAACGTGGCCACCGAATCGTCTGATGGGACCGAGCGGCACCGGCAGACCCAGCAGCCGGGAGCTTCACTCTGATTGGCTGTCCCAACAGGAAACGGAAAACAAGTCAAGACCAGAGAGTGAAGACACAGATTTAACTCTGAGGTAAGACACATGTTCACACTGCACAATAATGCTAAGCAGGCTCAGGTCAGTATGCACGATAAAAATGCTTGATCTTTGAGTCTGCTGTTGATGCGCACTATTGTTCCACAATGCAATGCACAAGAAAGTGGAGGCGGTACTTACAGTGGAGGAAAATAAGACAGCTCCAGACAGATCTTAGAAAGGAAAACATGGCTATTAAATCTGAAGATACAGTAGACAGTTTGCTTTTCTTTGGGAACTCAAATTTATATCTCAAAGTTGCAGGTGATCTGTTTGTGTGCCCTTATCGCATCATATTCTGTTAAATAAAATTGTGTTTTGTCGTACACTATAATATATCATACATGCTGTATGAACTTTATTTATACAGCTTTGAAAATCACAAGATGCTTTAAATGGGAAAGTCTAAATTAAAACATTTTTGACAGCCGGCTCTCATAGACGGCAGCTGGACAGCAGACCTCAGATCAGCGACCGTTTTATAAAAATTACTTTTTTTAAATCATATTTGTTCCAATCTCGCCTACTTCAGCTTTAAACACCTCTAAAGTTAATTAATTGACAAGTTGTATCTAGTTTGTTTAATCTGAACAGAAACAGAAATGTCAGCTCAGATCAGCTCTTACTGCTTGTTTTCCTCCAGTCTGTGAAATCTTACAGATGCTGTAAGGAGCACCGGAGGACACAGGGGCACATGATTTTTTTCAGGTTACCTGTTTCATGTTCTACTGTCAGGATAGGGTGACCGTTTTTTTATATCATATTTGCTCCAATCTCGCCTACTTCAGCTTTAATGTAAAAGCAGGATTTTATTGTTGGACTTAAATGATCAAAATAGTTTCCAACTCATTTTCTGTACTTGTATAAACTGTTTGGAAGTTTAATTTAAACTCTGCTTTCATAGCATGAAATAAAAACACTACAGTACAAGTAACTCAGATTTGTACTTAAGTACAGTACTTGTGTACTTAGTTACATTCCATCACTGCATTTTACTGTGATGGTTTATGTACAGTATATGGCACACTTACAAGTAAACTGTGTGTGTGTGCATGTGTGTGCGTGCGTGTGTGTGTGTGTAAACTCATCACCTCTCTCCTTCCACCCGGCCTCGCTGATGGGATTAACCTTAATGGGAATATTGAGATTAACTTTGTGTACACGGCGACCCTCCAGGTTTGACCAGTGAGGTATTAAGTGCTGTAGGTCTGTCCTGATTTGACTGTGTGTGTGTGTGTGTGTGTGTTTGTGCGTTTGTGTGTATAGACACGTATGAATATGTACAGGAATAAAGCAGCGCTGATTACAAGAAAATATACTACATCCTATCAATGGAGGAAAATAGAGGAATGGGCTTGGATGTCAGAGCAGAGTTTGAGCTGCAAACTATACCCGTCTCCAGGCCTTTATTTAACTTCCTTTCCCTACAAGGTTCAGCGACACCCCTCAGCATGCCATTTAAAGGGACACTCCAGTGGTTTACTGTAGTAGGAGATTAAAAACACAATGGTCAAAATCGAAGCAACAGAGGTCCAGATGTCCTGATTTGTAGTTTCTAGTGGAGATAAAGCTAAAAAAATAAAACAAAACACTGGATCCTACATTTCCCATAATTCAACTTTCTTCATTAGACCCTCCCTGTCACCTTGTAACTAGGGCTGTCTAAGTTAATGCGATAATAACGCGTTAATAAAAAAAAAAATGTAACGCCACAAATTTCTTTAACGCATTAATGCAATTTAAAAATTTTAAAAATCCAACGGGCCACCAACGGGCCTGGCCGCCATTCAAACTTTTGAGGTTGTAGCGGGCTCAGTTTTAAAGCTAGAGTGAAGATGTTGGCATCCTATGAAACTAGAAAAACCTGAGAAACCCATTGGTCACGTCATACTAGCCTGTTGCAAAGGAGGCTAAATAACGCTCCAAAGTTATGCAAAATTTGGACGTGGAAAAACTGCTACGGCCATTTTCAAAGGGGTCCCTTGACCTCTGACCTCAAGAGTCTCCCCTTTACAGACATGCCCATTTTCTGAAAATTCCATGCAGTTTTGGGCAAGTCATATCTATTCGTATATACAGTATATATAGTAGGGATGCACCGATACCACTTTTTTTCAGACCAAGTACAAGTACAAGTACTTACACTCGCCGATACCGAGTACCGAGTAAAAAACCCTCGTTAACAGCCAGCTGGAGGGTGTGAGCGACACACGGCAGGCTGGGGAGTCCCGCATACGAGGCGGTGCGCCGATGGCTCGCAGCTGAAGCTTTACAGCACTCCCCGCCCAGACCTCGCCACACCGTGGACAAAGGGCTCACTGTGCCCTCTCTCCCCGCCCCCTGCTCCCGGTGCGACTGTCGACCGGGGCGGACTGTCCTCAGTGCACCCCAACCGCATCATGCCACCAGATCGGGGCTCGGCCCATGTAAAAGGCGCCAGGGGTCTGCGGCGATGTCGGCAACCCACCCGACCTGTCTTTAAATGCGGACCAAGGAGTCCAACACACGCACGAGTCAAAGGGTGCAAGCAAAACCCAATGAAAGTGAGGGCCGGTGCGCGCCACCTGAGGTGGGATCCCAGCCCAGCGGGGTCGGGGCGCACCACCGTAAATTTGTATCTGAGCTGTTTTGCGAGTACGAGTACATGAGGACAGTATCGGACCTGATACCCAATTTTGGTATTGGTATCGATGTATCCCTAATATTTAGTATACATACTATGCATATTTAATACTCTTATCAACATGTAAGGTACATTTTGAACAGATAAAAAAGGGGGGGTTCATTTGCGATTAATCACGATTAACTATGGACTACTATGGACAATCATGACATTAATGGCGATTAAATAATTGAATCGATTGACAGTCCTACTTTTAACACGATTTAAAGAATTATTGATAAGACTTTGAGAAGCTCCTCCAGGCTCATCATGAGATGTAAACTGAGCTCCAGATGTAAAATTGAGTGCCCGTTTAAACAAGCATGCAATACCTTTCGAACAGAGACCAGACTCAGTCTGATATTAACCAAACCAGTTGAAAAAATGTCACGTTTTTACAGTGATAACATGTAAAACACGCACAGCAGTCAGTCTGTGGTGAGTTAAAATACAGTACAATATCGCTTTATGTTACAGTTTGAATCATCTCCATGGTCAGTTGTACTGTAGGGCTGCAAATAATGATAATTTCCATTATCAGTTAATGTGAAAAATGACTGTATTTGCTCCAATAATTGACTAATTGTTATTGTTCAGTCCATAAAAAAGCACAATACATGTTTCCAGACATGTTCAAATATTTGTCTACCAAGTAGTCCCAAACCCAAAGATATTCAGTTTAAAAATCACACTGTAGAAGACATAGAAAACCTGCAAGTATTTCAGAAGCTAAAACCAGCTATTTTCTTTTTACATTCTTTGCAGATTAATCAACTTATTGTTTCATCTCGGATCAATCACATTGATTTGTAATTTGTTTACTTACTTACTATTTGTTTATGTACTGAACCCTGCATATGTACGTGGTGAGCCTATGTGTGTGTGTGTGTGGCCATTTAATCTTTATTTTCTATGGTATTGATTTTACGTTGGTTGGTGGTAGTTTGGTTATCAGTTCTTAGTTGGTGATGAAGTGATTGCTTTGACTGATAAACTGTGATCTTTGTTACTTTTTAGGTTTTATAGATTTATGTTTCTCTTCCCTGTGTATTCACCCACCTGGAAAAACATAATTTGGCACCAATGCATGTATACAAATATGAATCTTTGTTTTACAGACTGATCTATGTGTGTAAATGTGTCCCAGTGTGTGTGTGATCCATCAGAGGGCAGTAGAGTCCCTGCTGGACTTGTCTGCTGGTTAGAGGATCTTTCCGTGTTATAGGTGGAGTCCAAAACATGCACACAATACTGTAACTGTTTGTTGGGGCTCATATTGTTGAGAATGTCAGAGGTGATTCGACTTGATGATGATGACTTTGTGGTGTTAAGTGTCTTTAGGTGTTGACGAGAATATATTACAATCGATTACACAACTAATACATATATTTTAAAAAGTCCCCAAAAGCTGAAACAGAACAAAAACATAAAGAGTGAAATCCGAGTTTAGGTCGTTCAGTAATGAAAAACTGTTTTCAGTTGTAACAAGATGTTTATCGAGCTGTCGCCGTCATAGCAACGTATTTATGTGTAAATGTGTGTATGTGTTATTATTTTAGCCTTGACTAGGAGGTGAAATTTCAACAGGAGGAAAAGCAGCGCACACACACACTAGGGCTGTCAATTGATTGAAATATTTAATCGCGATTAATCGTAAATTAAACACACATTCTTTATCTGTTCAAAGCGTACCTTAAAGAGAAATGTAATACTCTTATCAACATGGGAGTTGGCAAATATGCTGCTTTATGCAAATGTGTGTATATATTTATTATTGGAAATCAATTAACAACACAAAACAATGACAAATATTGTCCAGAAACCCTCACAGGTACTGGATTTAGCATAAAACAATATGCTCAAATCATAACATGGCAAACTGCAGACCAACAGACAACAACAGCTGTCAGTGTGTCAGTGTGCTGACTTGACTATGACTTGCCCCAAACTGCATGTGATTATCATAAAGTGGGCATGTCTGTAAAGGGGAGACTCGTGGGTACCCATAGAACCCATTTACATTCACATATCTTGAGGTCAGAGGTCAAGGGACCCCTTTGAAAATGGCCATGACAGTTTTTCCCAAAATGTATCATAGCATTATTCAGTATGACATGGTTGGTACTAATGGATTCTTTAGGTTTTCTAGTTTCATATGATGCCAGTATCTTCACTGTAGCTTGAAAACTGAGCCGGCTACAACCTAAAGTTATGTTAAGTACCCAAGTTATGTTAATGCGTCAAAGGCATGAGTGGCATTAAAACAAATTAGAGTTAACGCATTATTATCACGTTAACTTTGGCAGCCCTAACACACACACACACACACACACACACACACACACACACCGCTGCACGCTCTTCTCGTCTAGGTGTAAATCTCATGCTCAGAGACCAATCTCTGCCTCCGTCAGTGACCCTGTAGAAGTGGATGAGGTTTACGTTCCTGGATTACATCTGTAAAGTCAGGATTAATCTGCTCATTTAAACATAAAGTACAGCCTATAGCGCCATCATCCATGATCCCAGAATCCTTTGCTGTTTCCTGCAGACGTTTTTCAGCTGTCACCAGTAGGGTTAGATTTATTTTATTTTCATATTTAGGTCACAGTGGCAGCAGGTCAGTGGTGCACAATTAATGCTACTTTCTACTTCTACTCCACTGCATTACAGAGGGAAATGTTGTGCATATCACAGTTATAGTTACAATTACTTTTATGTTATGATATTACAGAAAGAAAACATTTATCCATAAACTGATGTATTATTTAGATTTTAATGGCCGTCAACAACCACACAGGTTGTTGTGACTGATTAGACCTGGTCAGGTTAGAGTTGTGCAAAGGCATGCTAGGATTTGTATTTTTGTTTCCCATTTCTTCCCTTTTCCTTCTTGCTCGGCTGTCCAGGTGTCAGATAGTCTGTAGCACGCATCCCAGTTGCAATATCTGCCAAGACAGCAAACAATAGTGACATCTGTTTCATCTCCTGGAATGTCAAGGGAGCCAATAATCCCATAGAAATAAGTAGAACTTGAATGGCACTCGGAGAGGGCAGACCTCCGCCAAGCTGGCCGAGTACAATTGCCCCCCCTCTCCTAGCAGCTTGCGCCATCATTCAGGTGTAATTAAAACTCACCTAAACCGTCGTTGTTACTCTCTACAACAATCACCAAGTGTGCTTTGGTCGAACTGGGCTGTAATTTCACAGAGTTCTAATCTACTGGTGTCCTCCCCCCCGCCCCCCTCCCTTCACCCCCCGCTCTCTCTCTGTTTCTCTCTCTGCTGGCAGAAGGAAAGAGGCAGGGTGACGCATAGTGAACGCGTCATCAGTTACACTGCGCATTTCTTAAAGCCTGTGGTGTTAATGCACACAACTTTCCAGGATATAAACTTAACCTCAATAAAAGTGAGCTGCTACCAGTTAATCCTCTGGGTGAGGAACTCCCACACTCATTCTTCCTGTTCAGATGGGCAGATGATGGGTTTAAATAGCATGGCATTTTTATCACTAAATCCTTAAAAGTCATTTTTGCTCAAAACTTTTCCCCCTTCTAAATAAATGTAAGGTTAATATGCAGCATTGGTCTATAGTCTGCCCCTATCCTTAGCAGGCCACGTAGGTCTGGTCAAGATGGTCATCCTATACCTACATTTTTGTATCTCTTCCAGCTCAGTCCAGTTTTCCTCAAAAAAAAGTTTTTTGCTGCCCTAGATATGGCGTATATCTACGCCCATATTAAAAAGGCATGTTACAGCTCCCAAAAAACAAGCCGGGGTCTTGCACTCCACAACTTTACACAATACTGCTGGGCATGTAATATCCAGAAAATTCTATATTGGTTGCATAATCCAGATGATGAATCTCCTATTTGGGCTTGGATGGAACGGTTAGCTGCATGCTTCTCATTGTGTTCTGTTGTATGCACTCACTTGTCACTGCATGTTACCTTTAGTACAAGTTCTGTAGTTATGCAGTCAGTAAAAATCTGGGCCCAGTTCAGAAAACACTTTGGTCTGCAGAGGCCCTCTACTCGTGCTCCAGTTTCTAATAATCATTTGTTTGGACCTTCATTCCTTCATTGACAGACTGTACTTTCTGTATTTGGTTTTGGTTTGGCATAAAAAATATTAATGATCTTTATAGTAATAATATATTTATGTCTTTCACCAAGCTTTCTACTTAGTTTGGCCTACCTACTTCCTACATGTTTTTTTTTTTTTCAAGTCAGGCATTTTTGTAGAAAAATGCGCCCCCTGAGTGACCAAATAGACACCTTTTTAACTACAGATTCTAAGAAAAAACACATCATCTCTACTATTTATGGACTAATTGACTCTTTCAAGTCAGGTCTTCTTGCTCAAACAAAAATACTCATGGGAGGTGGACCTATAGGTAATTGAACTGCTAGGAGAAAAGTGGAATCACATTCTTAATCTGGCCCACTCATCCAGGGCCTGAAATTAGCACCCGCCACCGCCAAATGCTGGTAAACTGTTGGCAGTGGCGGGTGAAATCATCAGGACACCCGCCACTTTGGCAGACAGAGAAAACGCCAGTGGGAATAGAGGATCGGTTCCTAGTTGTCCGATAACTTGGCGTCTCATTCCTTGGTTAAATAATGGAGCTACTAACGTTAACGGAGGTGCCATTGAGTTATTATTATGAGACGTCCAAGCTCTGCTCAGTAAAAATGATGATTGAGCGAAGGTAAATTACAACGTTAGCATGATGTGTTCAAATGTAATCTCGTAAAATTTTGTTTTTGGTGAGAAACTTGAATAAATCCAGTTGTTTGAAGGAGATGTTTTCACATCAATATAAAATAGATAATAGAGAGGGAATTATGACCTGTCTAACTTCATAACACTATCTCTAAGAAGCTTTCCAAAATTATTTTTTAATCAAAGCAAATATTTGAATAATCATAATCATTTGAATTGTGTGTTTTTATGCAACTAACCACTATAGATGACAATAGCAAAGTACAGTACAGCACTGTGTACAGTACCCCCCCCACCCCCCCCAGAAATAGGGCTACCCCAGAAGCTACGGTGTAATTCGAACACTAATTTACCATGTATATAATGTTTTTTATGTAAAATAAATTGAACATTGAATGACATCAGATCTAAAATGTTATTCCTTCATTTAGTGCAGAGATTTCAAAAGTGGAAGATAAAATTTCTGAGTGGCAGAAAAATAAAATACTTGTCTGCCACAGTGGCAGGAAGTGAAAAACGTTAAATTTCAGACCCCTCCTCAATTTGTACACAGCTTGCTACATTTAAAGATTCTGCATAGAATCCACTATACCAATGCTAGATTAGCGTAGATGTCCCCCAGCTAGTGACGCCCGTAATAGGTGTAAACACTCACCCGCTAACCTCATGCATATGCTATGGTCCTCCCCCAGGCTACTAGACTAGTTGTTTTGTTTCTCTAATTCGTTGCGGTTGGGTGGGTCGTGGGTCGGAAAACTCACAGGCCCTGAGCACATGTACAGTTTGTGCTTATGCTTATAAACCTGTGTAAGAACACAATAAAGAGATTTAGGAGGGGAGGGGGGTAGGGGGGGGGCGTAATTGATGTGTTACTTGTCTCACAACAAAACTAACCCAGTCTGTACGCGGCCACACTGGTAACAGAAGTGTAAATACCTCATTTGTGTGCTGAGTCTAGTATAAAAATGTAGCTCTACATCAACCAGCTACATTAAATGCTGTTTACTCCGAGACTCTGGAGAAGTGCATCATAACAAATTGTTATTTATTATTATGATGATAATTTCTGTGGAAAATATATGAAATTACATTTTGTGCACACACTATAATACTTTTAATTTAGATACTTTAAGCACATTTGGCTGATAATACTTCTGTACTACTGGACTTTTACTAGGATCTGAATACTTCTTCCACCAAAAGTAAATATATTGCAATTTAAAAATACTCTGTTACACGTAAAAAAAAGTCTTGAATTTGAAATGTTACCCAAGGAAAAGTACAGAAAAATTAGAAATGTACTTAAATCATAAAAGTAATTATTGGCTTCTGTCAGCATTTTATGATCAACATGTAAGCAGCATTTTAATCTTCAAGCTGGTCGAAGTGAAGCAAATGGAACTACTTTCTATAGTATTATTTACAGTATATACAAATTCTTATATATGTACTAATTATGATGTCATGTTTACTCATATTTTATAACCCGATCATACCAATCATATGTTTTGTACATTACTTTACACTCATAGCAGATGCCACAATGTAAACACTTTGCTTCCAGCAAACACTTTCAGTAGTTTGGGGTTCAGTGTCAGCTCAGTGGAGTACAAGTATAAAGTAGCAGAGAATGGAAATATATACAAGTACCTCCAAATTGTACTCACTGTAGGTCCTATGTAAGGCCCACCACTTCTGGATATGTATAGACCTGAAGAGGTTAAATTACCAGTATTTCACAAGAACAAAAGCAAAGAATGGAGAGAAAGTCTGATAAACATTTCTGTGTGTCATAAATAGTGTTTCTGATAAAATAATGTCTTATTTTCTGTCCCGTTAATCAACCACCTTTAGCGAACACCCCCCCAGTTTGATGACTATTTTACTGACTTGTTGCTGCCGAATGTGTCAAACCCTAATGTGTAATAAACAAAATAATAATCATATATCTGATTTATATAAATTGCTATTAATGGAAAATTACTGTTTTATCTGTTGATAAATATTTGGTAACATCAGAGTCTATAATCTGTGTTCCTATTGGGCGGCTCACAGTCTGCACAGCTTCTCTGGAAAAACATTAAAAACATGAAGTTTTCACAGAAACATTAACAGCTTTTATTTTCTTCCCAAACTTTACTTCCTGATATAAAAATTAGGTTTATTCTCTCTTCTACATCCAGGGGGCGACGTGAGGTTTGTAACACACACACACTGATATCTTGTGTGTCTTTACATTATTTACAGAAACACTCGGAATTAATTTGTCCATACACAACAATTGAGTGTGTCATAGTAACATGCAGTATTTAAAAATACAAAACTACATGTTTGTAAATATATATATATATATATATATATATATACAAACATGTAGTAATATATATAAATGACGTACATATCATGAATCAAACTTTTCTTCTTTTTTTTAAGTTAACATGCGGATGTTTCATGTAAATAGAAAATAAAAAAATATTTGGTGTACAAATAATTAGTTTACTTAAAAGTCCCATATTGTAAAAAGTAAGATTTTCATGTCTTTTATAGACACAGACTTTTATAAAGCAGATTTAAGTGCTTTATAAATACTCGATGTACAGAGAAATACACCCCACCCGTATTCAGAAATTGTACGTTTGAAACAAGCGGTTAGGATTTCTGTCCATTTGTGATGTCACAAATATGCAATATTTAGACCATTACATGGTTTTAAATGTAAACATTCTAAATGTGTTCCAATTTATTCCTGGTTGCAGTGTATGTTAATGACAGGAAGTAAACATGGACCCAAGCTGTTGCCAGGCAACGCAATTCCATTGCAATTCCGTTGCAATGCAGATAAACGGAGCGTTTAAGACAGAGGGTGAGTACAGGTATATTCAAGCAGACAGTATGAGAAAAATAAAGTTTTTTTTTAACATTACAGCATGTAAACATGTTCTAGTAGAAACACAAAATACAAGTAGGAACCTGAAAATGAGCACGATATGAGACCTTTAAACTATTGTGGCATAAAACACAGCTTTATGCAACAGATGATGACATCACAGTGCCCGCCCACTAAATTTGACTGACAGGTGGTCTCCAGGAAGTGCAGCGCAGAACCACAACTTTCCTGTAAATAAACTGATTCTGCAACTTTAATTTTAATATAAACCAAATTGAAAAGGATCTACCACCAGTTATCTGTTCTCTCGTTCTCTGTGCCACTTCGGATAAAAAATTAACACACATAAAACATTGTTGGCTCAAAGATTTGCCTACCAAGAATAATATTTACTACTACAAATAATTCTGATTATGATATCTATTATTCAGTGAAATTGCCTCCCCTTCTTTTTTTCAGCGCTATTTGAGGATCAGTCACCAACTTTTAACTTTTGGTGATTGCACACCAGATCTTGTTTATTATTATTTATCATAATTTCCAACAGAATTCAGTAAATCTGAAGTGTTCTTCTTGAACCACTATCCTGATATGATTTCTTTTAACCAAAGAGAATTTTTGACCAGTTTTTGGCAGTTTTTTTGTTTCCTGTGATGCTCTGCAGTACTCCATCGCTGTATCTGTAATATTAAATATTACTACACTTATATCTGATTACTGCAGGAATTGAGGAAAAACTAAAATATTTAACTTCATAAAAAAAAAATCAAAATAGCCTAAAAAGTAATTGATTTTTTTCTGTGTCATAACTAAAATGTTTTTTTGGAAAGTGAAAAAATTTACTGAAAAGGCCTGAATAAATAAAATAAATTCTTGTGTATGTTGTGTATTCTGTATACATATTGTATATGAAATCTATACATTTTTAGTGTTTAGTGTCAGTTAATGGACATAAATACACACCGACAACGTTAAAGCTGCGCATGCATCGATAAAATTACTAAGATAAAATAAATAAAATCTAATCAGTTTATCAGAGGTGTAACCATATATGTATAAAATATATATAATATATAAAATATTTCCAGTAATTATGAAGCTTCATCATATTATGCAATATTTGTTTGCACCCTCTAAATGGTTGTAGATGTGGCAAAAGTAAATAAAAAATATGAATCAAAGAATAATTCAGTCTATGAGTGATTAAATATTTGTTGATTGTAGTTTTAACTTCACAACAAAAATTACACCTGAATGTTTCTAAATTGAGGGAAAATATGTACGTGTTGGACAAGAAAACAAATTTTTGATGTAGTCACCCAGTCTACTCATAAAAACATGGTTATATTACTGTTCTTTATTGTTTTCTTAAAATATAATATTGTAATAATTCTGTACTTATTTTTCCACATTTTCTTTTACAGTTCTCGGTCTTAACAAAAGAGCAAAATATGAAGCTGTTATAGAAAGGCAATAATATAGAGATTTTTTTAAAATATTTTATTTAAATTGAATGTGTTGAATAAGACAATTCCCTTTCAAAATTAGACTTAAAATGTCAGATGTAAAATGTTGAAGTATACAAATAAAAATATGTTTTCATAGAGCAGAATTTTTAAAGTGCAAAAATGTAACTAATATTTGATATTTTACTTTATTTAAATACTTTCCGTCTACCAACATATTCACAGTGATGAAATAAAAAATAAAATGTTACAATAAAAATCACTCCAAATTAAAGTTGTGTATCCATTTTTAATATGTTATCTTAAATTTAAGAATGATGGTTGCTGAGAGACAAAACACTAATTCATTAAAGTGCAGCAGTGATCAGTCTGAATGTGTAAACAGTCACGATGTAATTATGTGTGTGGGAAAATGAATTAAATTCATATCAGCACATAATAATAATAATAATAAATCTGTTTACTCTGACAGTCTGCATACTGTTACTGCTGGTTTTCTTTAGTTGTAATTGCTATTTTGACAGTAATTCAGCCATTTAAACCTCCACAGTGTGAATCCACAATATTTGAATAATAATGAGTTGTAACAGTAAACACAGTGGACATATTCAGCTGCTAACACTTTATTTTTCATTCAAATTAGACAAAATTTGCCTCGTAGGTTTCAGGATGTTTCAAGAACAAAATGAAGAATAATCACTGCACAACAATTAAGATAATGACATTTAGTTGTAGTTACTTACAGTTACTGGTGACACAATTTCATCCCACTGGAGCATTGTCACCCTTGTTTTATGATTCCTGAGAAACAGACAGAATTATGACGTTATTTTTACGCTTTTTTGAGATTTTGGTGTTTTGATGCATCGCTAAAACCACGGTGATGTTATTGCTTCTGAGAGCAACACACGGAGGAAATCCTTCACTATGAGACACCAAAACAAAGACAAGCACACGTCAGGAAAACCACCGTCTGAGACGGGGCCACGGGGGCCACGAAGATAAACTGAACTGGTACCTCTTTTACCAACAAACACAAACAGGCGTCAGGCAGCTACACTGTCACCTACTGTACCTCCCGCAGCGTTACCATAGCAATAATGCTCCGTCAACCACAGCGGCCATTTTGTGTCCTCGAACTCTTTTTGTTCACAGTTTATCTGCTCGTAAAAAAAAAAAAAGTTCAAACTTTCTCAAAATGGAAGCAGCTTCTTGTGTTCACCACGACCTTCACTTTCGTCTGCAGGCAAAAAAAGCCGACACCTGCCTAAAAACACACCCTGGGAGTTTGTCTCTCTGTGTGTGTGTGTGTGTGTGTGTGTGTGGTTTAATCCCCCGCCCCCTTCTCTCTCACCCCAACGGGCTCCTTCTCTTTTTGTTCTTTTAATTTTTTTAACCCAACTGTTTCCAACAGCTTCCACACACCCGATGACCTCTCTGTTGATGCTACAGCAGCGGACATCTTGTTTCATTAGACTGTAGTGTAACTGTGAGTGTGTGTGTGTGTGTGTGTGTGTGTGTGTG